>SMDT01003139.1:0-274382 GCA_005392925.1 Aquilaria sinensis | reverse complement strand
ATAGAAGAAACAAATTACGAAAAGGAAAGAACCTTGCGAACGTCGCCGCTGGTATGAGCGGCGACGTCTTCCTCCAAGGAACGCTTGTAGCGAGCTTGGTACGCCCGTCGCACCGCCAGCAGCTCCTCGGGCGACCTCGAGCATGCGATCTCCGCGATCACCTCCGGGCTGTGTTCTTTCACGACGGCCACATGAGCCAGCACCGCGTCTCTGTCTGCTGGCTCCAGTATCCAACGGTACACAGCTTTCTACATTTATTTAGAGCCAGAAAATCGTTAACCAAGGTGATCAAAACAGGATGAATTTTATTAATGATCGGTTGATCTTAACCTCAAAGTCACCCGAGAGCTCAGACTCTAGACGCTTGATGAGATCTTCCTGGTAGAGCTCATGATAAGCCAATCGGATTTGCTTCCTCTGCTCTGCATCTCTGTGACCCAGTACCGATATTATCGTCTTCTCGTTTGTCCCCCATCCTATACCAGAGCACAGCAAAATAAACAAAAATATACGTTACTCATCCCAAAAATCAGAAGAAGAAGCAAAAACATGGAAAATATAAGTCACCTTGGACGGCCTTTCTGAGAGATTCAGCATCTTCAACAAAAGAAACCTGGTGGGGAAACTTAAGGGTAGCCATTTTTATGTTCTTCTGGGTTAAAACTTAGAAGTGACAGGCTTGTGCTAGTTCTAGGAGAAATGCTTATTTATAATGCCAGGTTGCTGGAGGTAAATTACTGGGGTAATTACAGATTAACTAAAATATAGCAGGAACGTTGGAGTTAACGCCAGAAGAGAGATTGGTGTTTTGGACACATTAATTTTCTTAGTTGGATTTTGCAGCCAATGCCTGACACATGGCAATCTATACTCTGGATTAGTTGAGTTTTGCCAGTGAAAATTTGTTTCTTAGTCAAGAATTCCTTTGATGAAATCCTGTGAGCAAATTTGGTCATTACCTAGGACAGATGCTTTTCATCGCACCATATGTTTTGGTGTAATTGTTTTTTAATGAAAATTCTTTCCGCCATATGATATCTATTAACAAGATAAAACATTAAACTTTATAAAGACAATAGGCTCAACTCATGTCTTTATAGTATCTTTATGATATCATATTATATAAAAAAAACTGTAAAAAATATATGAGTATATATGATATTTTGAACCTATAAACTGATAGAAAAAAAATACCAAAAAATAAGAGATAAAAAACCTAACTTAATATTTGGACTAACAGACAAATTGACGAGCGCCGACACTTAATCTACCATGTTTAATAGGGAGAAAAAAATTGAATCTAACAAAAGTAAAAAAAAAAAATTCTACTGATAAAATCAATTATATGAAAAAATAACATATAAATTGAAAAGAGATGGCCAAAATCCAGATGGAAAATCAGCTGCATTTGCCCAAATAAGCCAAAATTAAAAGAAAGTTTAGAGAGAGAGGGAGGAGATGGAGACGGCAAGGTTTTGGTGTAAATTAATGTCGCTCTCCTTTGCTGATCTGTATAGGTAATATGACCAACGCTTTAATTTTATTCCAAATTTTGGAAGATATATATGAACTCTATTGTCATCACCAAATGTTTTTCTTTTGCTTGTTCTGGACTTATTTGTGAGGACTTATTTGAGGTTTTGGTTATGAAATTACACCTATATCCCTTGTGTTGAGGCATAGGTTCTTCTCTATATTCATCGATATAGGTAGCATAATAACCGGACGAAATTAGGTGTTAACACCTTGTAATTTCTAGATATACATATGACATGTTACCATGTTAGGGAGTCACTTATGTCTTGTGTATGCCTGTATATATTTTCTTGCAGAATCTTGTAGAGGTCAAGTAGCTTTAATCTAATTGAATTTCCTACCCTTCAGAAAAAAAAGTTTCAATTGCGTGATATTTTGTATATATTCATACATTTGGACCGCTCAAGTGAGAAAAACCTCCTGAAAATAGGTATTTTTTTATTTTTAAAAAAAAGTGACTCTTTTAGAAAAAAGATACCATCCCTAAGGACACCTACTTTCACCAATACAATACGTTACTACTCTTAAATTACCATAAATGTTTAGGTGTCTTTTAAAGGTATCAGGTGTTTTTAAAAGCTAAAATACATTCTAAGGAAAAACATGACATGTTATTAATTTTTCTGAGCAAAACAAAGTTCGGTCTCATTGTGCCCAAGCCCAGAGGCGTTCGGTGAGCTAATGTTAAGCTAATCACTATGACTTTTCTGGCTTTTGTCAGAATGTGAACCTGCTGCCGCAATTATATATATCAATAAATCGATTTTCAAACGTAAACTACAAATTCTTTTGTTAATCAGTTACTGAAAAATTTTACTTCATATTGATTATGCATATGAACTAATTCTATTTCAGTTATTATCCGCACCTTTCATTATATTAGTTTCAGTTTATTAGCCGAGATTCGTAAAAAAAAAAATATCTTATTTTATTTATTTTCTTTGAAGCATATATTTTGTTAAAGTTTCTGGTCAATAGCGATGAAACAAGAAAACGAAATTGCAACTAACGTTTCTGGAAAATCGAAAAAGGGTTTATCAAGGATACGCACAAATAATTTAATCATGTTATGTGTCAATAATAGGACGTGTGTGTGTAAAGCAGAGTATATCTAAAGATGATTTTAACTTTTCCTTAATGAGATGAATTGTGGAGCTGACACATGGCACACTTTTCATTTTTAATAAGATAACTGCGATTTTTAACACATGATCTGCTAAGTATGCCCCTAACTCTATGAAGCAATACTCTAGCGACATGTGGCAGTTAAAGAACACAATCGTTGACTTTTATTCAAAATTTGAATTATAGATAAACTAAACATATGATTAAATTGGGATTTGATTGAATTGAGTCATGATTGATCATAAACCTACTTTGGATTTATTTCTAACATTTTATGACATTTCATGTATTGAGTGAGGTAATTATAAATTTTCGGCAATATAAATAAGCAAACTATAATTTTAATTAATGCCACGAAATGTTTCAGAATATACCCAAATAAAAAATCAAAACAAGTTTGCATATAGCCCACAGGTATATAAGATCCATTTAGCGTTTACTATACATGAGGTTATGTCAGCTGCACATTGTAGCAAGTATTTTTTTATAATAAATTTAGTAATAAAATAATTTTTTAAAATTAATTAAAAAATTCTCACTCTTAAATTTATGTAAATTAATTAAAATTTCCTTTTACGACAACTTTGTGATTTAATTTCTTATTATTATTAAAATGTGATTTAATTAAAATTGTGAAACTAACATAATATATGCTTTGATGGAATTTTTTTATCATTAAAATGATTACTAAAAAATTTTCATGATCAAATCATGTAAAATTGTGAAACATAACCTAATATATGCTTTGACACCATGGATTTTTTTATCATTAAAAAACAATTCACTAAAAAAATTTCATCTCTTATCAAATCATATTCCAAATCTTAATATTGAGAATAAATTTATTTAGAATAATTCACTTTCAATTTTAGCAAGTATGGACCAAATTGTTTTATTAAACCATAAAGCCTTCGAAGTAAATAACTCAAACTAAAAAAAAAACTCAATCATCAATGAGGAAAAGACTATCTAAACATAAACTTATTTTTTATTTATATTAATAAATTAAAATTTTAACCATTAACTTAATAAATATAAAAAGAAAAGAAAAAAATAAATTAACCAAAGCCGAATTAACTCGAACCATGCCCAAAAGTGGATAAATCATACTGACTAAATTTTTTTTTGAGACAACAATAATGAAGGAAAATGGAAAAAATAGTTTGGGGACGAAGAGAGAAAATGGAAAAACTTTAGATATTAAGGGCCTACCAATTGACTTAATAAATGTAAATAAAAAATAGAGAGATGATTTTATAAAAAACAAATAAATGATGGTGACCAAAGTTTACTTTAGAAGATAGTACATAAAAAACAAATAAAAAAAGTTTTGGGGACCAAGAAAGCAAGAAAGAGAGACTATAGTTAAGTAAGGATTAAATTCGGGGACCAAAACATCAAACAGGTCAAACATAGGGACTAAAATGGGAAATAGAAGCAATTTTGTGATCCAAAACGTGTTTTAATAAAAAAAAAATAAACGTTAAACAAAAAAGAAAAGGGGAAAATTGTGATATAGGCCCTCAAAGAGCTATTATCTTTCAAAAAGGTGATCAAGTTTTCAAAAGAAGCAATTGCATCAAAAAAGAAATAAGGAAAAAAAAAAAAGCAACACACACAGTTTACCATTGTTGATGAACTATGTGTGCCTCAACCCAAACTAAGTTCACTATTGTAACTATAGTTTATTATTGTTAGATGAACCGTACCCCTTTCAACAAAGTTTAGGGACCAAAACAGAATAAAAGAAATTTACAAGGGCTAGAAGAGGAGTTAGACCATTGCCAAGGGAAAGAAAAATAAAAAAGAGCCATACACTGTTTATGAACAGTGATAAAGAGTGGACAATTAATATATTATTTAATTTAGCTATTTTTCCATATTTTAATTTAAGTTACCACTGTCATCCAGTTTTCTCTGTCATCATCATTATTTCTTTTTGGTTAGAATTCTTCTTTCATCTCTCATAAAACCGAACTGATTTTATTCATAAAAAACTTGTGGAGGTGACGATCTCAAATCTTCTCTCCTCAATCTCTATAAACCACCATAACTCTCTCACCCTATTCATTTACTCTGGTTCATCTTTTCTTTCTCCATTTTTTCCTTCCCCCTAACCCCACTTTTTCTATTTCACTAAAAAATCATAGTTTTGTTGAGAAAGAGAGCCAAGAAGGAAGCCATCCAGGAGGCGGTGAGAGTTTCCAATTTAATAGTTAACACCGTCAATAGAGGCTTTCATTTTAGCAATCCAATTCAATCAACTTCAATATACGAATATAACACCAGTGACTTAGGAACCAAGGAGCCGATGCAGAGAAAGTATAAAGGGTGACAAGTGCATAATGTCCATGTGACAAGTAGTGACTTAAGTGATCATGGCCTTTGGGGGGACAAAACATAGGAAGAAAATTATTTGTTTGTTAGTCCAGTGAGCTTTAGAAATTTTTCATTCTAAGTTTTTTTTTGTAAATTTTCATTTTTTTTTCTTTCTTTTTTTTCAAATTTACAAAGTTGACTAAAACTTTGATAAAATTTTAAATAAATTTTTAATGTTTTAAAAATAATAGTTTGGTACTAATTTTTTATATGATAAAAATTGGAAAAAAAAATATTATAAATTATATCACATCTTAATCTTCCTGTGAAAAATCAAATACTTTAAAGGTTTTGGAACAGAGAGAGTGACACTTTATATATTTATGTTTTAACAATAATTTCTTATACTTTATGGTAATTTTTAAATTATTGTTTCAATGATGATACTTTTTTAATAATATTTTATGTCATTTAAATATATACTTATTTTTTGATACCCAATATAACTTGAAATCCCGTGACAACGCCGAGTATGTAAACTAGTTCCAAGTATACCATGTACATCTGGAATAGTTTGTAACTGTAATTCTTTTAAAAATAAATAAAAAAGAAATATTTGTTAGAATTGTTCCTTACAGGAGCATGAAGTCTAACAAAAAAGAACTTGGTCGAAATAATGTAAGTTCAAAAGCATTTCAAAAAGAGCCGCCGTATCGGCCTCATCAGAAACGCTAGCTATCGCCAAAATGAGAGACGCCATTAAAACTTGAAAATCTAGCTTTTAATTAATTTCTGGAATTAAAACATAGTAGTGTAGCTTAAGAAACTGGACTGGAAAACTATCCAGCTATTTATAACATTGTTGCTTTTGTAACTCAGTGAACCAACTTGGAATTCATGAGTCACCGCCAGCTTAGCTACATTAATTTATCTCTTGTCCTTAAACCCCCTTTAGGTACTGTTACTGACCATTCTTTGGATTAATGATTTATTTGTATGAAAAATTTTTAAATACCCTCTTTCTTTCAAAATGTTTGTCATTTCTCATATTTTTATTCGTATATGTTTTGACTTTTTTCTAATTATGCATGTTCTTTCAAATATATTTTTCTTATTATGTAAGCGTTATTTCGTTTGTTATAATTACACTAATTAGTTAAGAGTAGTATTGAATAAGCTTGTTTAATATGTTTATGTTACACAACATCAATAATACTTACGAAAAAAAAAAGTAGAAAACGACATATAGAGGTGGCAAAATTTGACTCGACCTGAAAATATGGCCCGACCGACTCTTACCTAAACCTGACCTGACCTGATTTAACTAGAAAAATCAATGACCTGAACTTAGCTGTACTCAACCCGACCTAAAACCAAACCCGATTAAAGTGAAACATGAAAAAACCCAAAACCCGAATGACCCAAACCCGAAATAACCCAAACTTGAAAATGACATAAACCTGAGACTAGCCTGACTCAAACCCAAAAAGACCCGAGTCTAAACCTGACAAGACCCAATTTTTAGGATTTGTTGAATTAGCCCATAACTTTATAAGATCATCAGATTTTGCATTAAAAAATGTCAGATTCACCTCAAACTTTCTAGAGTTGACAAATTTGCCCCAAAATTTTCAATTTTTCCTAAAACTTTCTAAAAATCTTCAATTTACACCAAAACTCTTCTATTTTGCCTACACTGACCTCAAACGACCTTTAGGGCTTCAAATTAGTACCTCAACTAAAATAATTCCTATTTTTATCCTAAATAATGATTCTAAATTTTTAAAAAATTATAACTCAAAGTGACAACATAATTTAAATGCATCTGATCCTACCAACTTCTTAAGTTCTAAAATGACCAAGTTTATAGTTTCATGAATAGAATTTGCAAAGTTTTGAATTAAATATTTTTGTTAAAATAATTGTATATTAATATATTTATATCTAGTTAAATTAAATTTTTTAGATTATTTTTTATGCCTAGTAATTTTTTAGTTATGAGGTACCTGAATTTTGAAATTTTCATTTTAGTTACTCATAAAAATTGTAACATGGGTCTTTAAACTTTTCAAATATTTGCATCAAAAATCAAATTATTTAATTTAAATTCTAGAAAAATATAAATAAAAAATTGAATTAATCCAGTTATTGTAGCTTATGCACCAATAACCTGATTGGACCCAAATATCAACCCGAATCTAACCCGAAATCCAAATAACCAGACCTAAAGTTACTTGAGACTAAAATTGACCCGACCTGAATTAAACGCGAACCCGAAATCTACTCAACCCTAAATCAATCCGAACCCAAATAATCCAACCTGAACCCAAATTGATATTAACTTGACTAAACCCAAACTTGAATGACGTGACCCAAAACCAACCCAACCCATCTAATTACCATCCCTAAATCGACAGGCTAAAGTAAAATCTTTTAATTTAATTGAATCTTTAATTTTATCTCATACGTTTTGGGTCCAAACCTTGACGGGATCATGACCATGTGTGGCTATGATCTGATTATGCTACTTACTACAAGACAACACGTAAATTCTCTCCAATTCATTGCTAAGCATTATTATAATTAGGGTAAATTGCACGTCAGATCTCTTAGTTTATTTTCATTTCTTAAATGACTGATAACCTATATAAAGGTTGTCCCACTGAAGTACCATATCTTATTTATCACATCCTAATTGGGTATTTCCGTTAATTTCACTGTCAAATCAAATGAAAATTACTGACATGACATTAATTAACATTAAAATAAATGTAAAATAACAATTATGGTCCTTAAACTTTTCAAATCAATAATTTTAAATCATGGAATTCTAAAACTAATGTTTACACCCAATCGAAATCATTTCCATTTCTTGACTGATTCCTGCCACCAATCGTAATTCTAGAAAATAGAAAGAAATCCAAATAGAAACCTTAATTCAAAAAAACAAAATTCAAATAGAAAAATGGGAAGGACTTAGAAAAAATTCAAACACAAAAAGAATTTTCAAATCAATCTCTTTGTCTGGCTTTTGCTCAGACCCACTCAAATAGGAAAATAAAGAGTCAGCAGTGTCTTGGTTTGACACCGATGTCAAGAAACAAAGAGTCGACGAAGATGGGAGAGCGATGAAGACAATGTCACCAAGTTTATGGCATGACTGGGGCAACAAAAAAGAAAGGAGGGGAATCGCACCGTTGCAACAAAGCCAAACAACAAAACCCAGCAAGACCTTTCATTTTCATACCTAAAGAAAACTTGATACAAAAAAATAATCTTAGTCTAAATCCTCTGTCCTCATCGCTAGCGCTCTCCCTCTTCATTGCTATCACCATGGTCTCTATCGGTAACCTTGTAGCGTCACTAGATCTCTTTCTCAAGCAAGATATTCTTAAGAGCTGAAATCCAACCCTCCGTGTCATTCCCAGCCTAGCCCCTGGCCTATTCAGGCCCAATTACTTAACCATGCAGCAGAATTCCTTAAAAAGGGCATTTAATCCTTATCAAAACATACGGGCATGAACCTTAGGATATTACTAGTACTAGCTCATTAATGATTTACTTAAGGTTGATGTTGTGCTCTCGGAAACAAACTAGTAATTATGTGGAACTTGTGTGTTTATTTTAAACTCCTTATCAAACATAGCCAAGTATATGCATGGCAACCAAAACACCAATCCAAGTTTTGGAACTTGTTTATTATGCACATGTTTTTCATAATCAAGCATCGGCTTATAAACATACAATTATACAATCCATCATCAACATTACTTAGGCCCAATCTTCCATGTACAAGCCATTAACACATATTATGGCCAAATGTTCTTAAAGTCCATCTTTAACACAAGTTTGGTCATTTAGATAAGTCCAACATCATAGCATATGTGCAAACATGGCAAACCACACAAAGAGCCAAAGAACACACTTTCCACCTTAGAGACTTTGTTCCCACAATCTAGACTCCAAGTCCTGCATATAAAGTCCACACTTATTAGCTTGATACACAAGCAACCTATAACACATAGAATACTTAGAATATTGAGCAAATACACATGTACACAAACCTTTACCAACAGAAAGAGTATAAAATACTCTTGACCTTAGTGCCTTTTAAGTAAGCCTTTTTCCTAAAAAAAAAATACAGAAGGGCGGGTGAGTTATAAACTCAATAAGGATTTCGTACAGCTCATAGAGCCTATATAGCACAAGCATATCTTGGCAAAATATAATCCAAGCTCCTGTAAAGAAAACACTAAGACAAAGAAAATACAGGATATTGCATATAATAATAATCGAGGTCAGCAATCACAACCAAACATAAAAGCACACAAACATACACACCACTTAACACCATATTCCCATGAAGAGCAGAGCAAGCATGAGCATATTTTCTTTAATTTCGGTTAACCATTTATTAGTCCATATTAATCTGAGATCTCTTTATGCTTGGGAATTGAGTTAGCCAGCCCAATTCCCATCCGTAATGCTTGCACGGAACTAGCTAGCACAGAGTTTCCTAAGCAACAAAACATAGCCCTCTGTACCACCTTAGGATCACATGGCATTCTTTATCCATCACCTAAGGGCACTGAATACTCAAAGAGTATAAGAATCCTTACCACAAAACCCTTAGCAACTTTGTTGCCCAAAAGCTTTAGAAGCTTGTTTCTTTGCCTTTTCCTTGCTTGTCGTAGCTAGAACTTAATTTCTAGCTTGAGAACCTACAATGGCTGAATTATTAGCAAGTATATTCTTGCATTACCATAGCTCAAAAGCTTACATATACCAAGAAAACTTGGTGGAACATACAATACCTCAACCAAACAATAGAGCTCCTACTCATCTTTTCTTGAATACACCACTTGATTCCTAGCCTTGGAAGGCTTTAGAAGCTTATGTGCATCAAGAACATAAGTTTCAAACAATAGAATACCAAGAATAGACTTGGCTGAAACTTTCCTTAGTTGATGGCTTTTAAAAACGTCTCCTTCTTTCAATCTTCTTCTTGATTCTTTCTTGGGATGTTCTTAAGAGCTTATAGACACCAAGAACACTTGGTAAAAGCTCAAGGATGCTAAAAAATAATCTATGGCTGATTGTTATTTGAGAGAGAAGAGTTGGAAGAGTTTGAGAGCAAACTTAGAGAGAGATTGAAGAGAGAGATGGGAAAGAGTGAAATGAATGAATTTAGGAGCTTAATGGGCATGCAATGGATGAATTTAGGAGGGGAGAATGAGTGTATCATGTGCTTGGATGAGTGGGAGACAAATGGGGGACAAATTGAAAGACTTGTGTGGGTGGTGGGATGAGATAGTCAAAAGTGGGGACAAATTGGAAGACTTTGGTGAAAGTTGAATTTGTCAAAAGTGTGGGACAAGTAGGTGGAGGAAGGAATCCTAAGTGATGAGTTGGATTAAAATAATGGGAAATGGAGAAAGCTGGCAGCCATGGCATCTAATGCCTTTAAAATTAGCTAATCCTCCCCTTAGTCCCTCAATTCCTTGTATTTGGGCAATTGAGCCCAACCACCAAAAGTCCCTTTTTGTCCAATTGAGTCCCTCACATTAAATTTTCATCATTTTAACTGGCCTAGGCCAAATTTAAATTCTAAGATTGTCCAACACTTATCATACTCCCCAGTCCCACTTAATTTAGTGTCTCCTAAACTCAATGAGCTTAATTCCCAATTTAGGAAAAATTCTTAAGCCCTAAATCCTCATAGCCCGAGGCTTAATTACTTAGGATTTTATGGGCATTAAACTCCGCTATCCTTCTGTCAGCACTCTCCCTCCTCATTTTTATTGTTGGATCTCCTTTTCCACCTTCACTGCCACCGTAGTAAGGAGATCATCGATTACCAAGCAGTCATTGGGATGAAGTCTACACTAGTAAAAGGAAGGATAAAAAAGTGCCTCGAATATATTGAATTGTGGAATGGTGCATATGGGAAGTGGGAACATAATTTTTTTTGGAAGACTCCCACTAAATCTAGGAAAAGTAGTATCAATTGGAGTTTTAAGGTTTAGAAGTATAAAAGTTTAAAAAATTAGGGTGTGAGCATTATATTTAGAATTTTAAGGTTTAAAATTCTTGATTAGAAAAATTTGAGGACTAAAATTGTTATTTTACATTTATTTTAATATTAATTAGTGTCACTTGACTCACATCAGTAATTTTCGTTTGATTTAACGCTGAAATTGATGAAATGAATCCAATTAAGATACAATAAATAAGGTAGGGTATTTTGATGGGACAATTTTAAGATAGGATATTCGTTTAACACATAAAAATAAGTTAAGAAACCTAGCATGGAATTCACCCCTTACAATTAGTTCGCTCGGTTTCATTAGCATTATTTTCTTGCATAACAATATCAATTTCATCAAATTCCTATGCACTATATTTTTTTGCATTCTCTATTGAAGTTTTGCCTTCATCAACTCTGCGTGAACTTAGACAACCCAGTTTCTGACATGTTGACTAGGGTGCCTTGATCCCTAAAATTTTTTTTATGGGTAAATTTCACTGTGAGTTCCTTAGCTTACTTTAACGTCATAAAATAGTACCCTACGTAATTTTCCCATTCCATTTGGGTCCTTTCCATTAATTTTAGCATTAAATCAAATGAAAATTGTTGGTTTGCCATTAATTAACTTTAAAATAAATATAAAATAACAATTTTTGTCTTTAACATTTTCCAATCAATAATTTTGACCCTTCCAAATTTTTAGAACATCAAGAACAAGCCCAAACTTCTGATTTTCTCATTCCAGAACTTTTCACATTTCAATTTTAACAATGGTTAATTAGGATAAAATTTTTCTTAATTTTACCTATAATTTGCCTCTTATCTTCTTCTAGGTCATCACCATTGGTGGTGAAGATAATGAATCCAAACTAAGCGCAAGAAGATCGTGGTTGCTCTAACCTTCAAGTGTGCACATCAGTCGCTTCCCTTTGTTCCTTCAGTGCTAGACCTCGCTCCACGTCAAAAGCCCTTTCAAATCCATCCAATTTCTAGGGTTTGAACAAATTATCACCCGAGACCTACCAATGACCCATACCCACAAATCTGAAGGCTCTGATGAATCTAAATTGCCTGGACTCAATGAGGCCAATTCATTGATTATGAAAATTGTAAGTGTTGGGAATGGGAGTTTAGCTAGTAACGATGATGATGATGATGATGAGTGAGAGGGTGTGGAAGGCATCGAACTAGACGAGATGGTCAGTGCTGCTTCATTTTCTCTATTACTCGTTGCTCCACCACTGTCTCTGTATAGCTAGATCTAATCCTAAATTCTTGTAGTAGAAGTATAGAGATGGATGACGTGTGATCTTTATGGGTGGCGGTGCTTTCAGGATTGAAAAAAATCTGGTGGTGGTCAAACATTAGAGGCTTTGTGTTGCAAGATGAAAGGATCAGAGCAAATAATTTAGAGGTTAGATAAGGAAAAATAGGAGAGAGGAAAAGAGAGATAGGAAAAACAGGTGAAGAATTCCTCTTTGCTTTCATTCATGCATCTTATCCCTCAAATAACCAGCATAACGGTATTCTGTTAAAGGTAGTACAACTCAGCAAAACTTTAGATACACTCCCCTAGACATAATCCTTGAAATGGAGAGGATCATGTTAGGTTCTAAAACTCTTTCCTTAGGGGATCAATGTCAAGTCTAGGCTGAGCAATGGTTTGGGCCACATCAATGCCCTTCTCTTCAAAAACAACCTTGTCCTTAAGGTTGAAGTTCTGGAATTCTTTTATAAATTCAGCTAAATTCGCCTAAGTTGCATCTTACAGGTTCTGAAACTGCCATTAGACCAGAATTTGATACACAAAATGCCCTTACTGAAGATTCTTTCAAAACCCGAGAACTTAATATGGTTAAAGAAAGGGGTACGAGCCAATAAATTCAATAAGGAAAGTAGCTTATTGCATGATAGGATCACCTTTACATTGCTTAAGGAATGAAATGTGAAAAACATTGTGAATTTTGGCCTTAGAAAAGAGATCCAAATGATATGCTATGGCTTCAATTCTTTTCACTATCTAGAATAGACTATAGAAACACTGAGCAAGCTTTTAGAAACCCCACTTTGCAACAGTATTTTGATGGTAGGGCTGCAACTTAACAAAAACCTAATCTCCCACATCAAATTGCTTTTCAATGCAATAAAAATCTACTTGGTTTTTTATTTGAAGCTAGACTCGCTTGAGA
Source organism: Aquilaria sinensis (assembly GCA_005392925.1). NCBI lineage: Eukaryota > Viridiplantae > Streptophyta > Magnoliopsida > Malvales > Thymelaeaceae > Aquilaria > Aquilaria sinensis. Next base: position 261,185 of record SMDT01003139.1, on the reverse strand, counting down.
TTAGTCTAAAGCTGGGTTAGGAACTCTATCCACTGCTTAAGCAACTCATCAAGGTCTGCAATCTAGGAGGTCCCCTAAACATAATTAGCAAACTGGGCAGCGGTTGCCCATATAGGGCTTTCAATAGAGTCATCCTTATTAAGGAATGCCAGGTTGTATTATAGTGATATTCGGCCCATGGAAGATAATTTCCCCAAACTTTAAGATGATCCGCTACATATCACCACAAGTAATCTCTAAACATTGATTAAGAACTTCAAATTATCCATCTATTTGTGGATGGTAAGCACTGCTGGCAACGAGTACATTGCCTTGCAATTTTAACAATCTCTGCCAAAATGAACTCATAACTATAGTATCTTGATCCGAAACAATTGTCATCAGAAAACCATGCAATTGGCAGGCCTCTTTGATGAATATTTCTACCAATTGTACTACTGTGGCATTGGGTCTTGGAGCACAAAAATGCACATACTTTGTTAGACGATCAACTACCATGAGAATCATTGTTTTGCTAGTCGAAGAAGGTAAATGGGTAATGAAGTCCATGGCTATGCCATCCCATACCTTGCTTGGTATTGGAAGAGGTTAAAAGAAACCTTGTGGGACTAAATTAAAGGCTTTAACCTGTTGGCAAATGGAGCATTGTTCCACAAATTCTTTGATTTGCTGGTGCATGTGAAGCCAAATAAAAATAGCTGTAATTCAGCTGAATGTGCACTGAAACCCTTCATGCCTCCCAATTGAAAAAGTATAGTACTCATGAAAAATCAGTCGCTGAAGGGCGGATTCCTCCAGAACCAAAAGTAGTCCCTTTTAGAAAATGAACCCATCCTTCACCATATGTTCAGGAATCCCCAATGGACTTGAGCAACTTCTAGTTAGGCCATGTTGACTGTTAAAGGTTCTAAGAGCCTGTAATAAGGCTGATATAGGATTTGACACTACTAATAAGGCCCCAAACGTTCCTCTTGGAAGTCAAGAAAGGGTATTTGCTAGACTGTTTTCTTGCCCAGGTTTGCACTAAACCTCAAAATCGCACCCTATTAGTTTGGAGAGCCATTTTTGTTGTTCGAGAGTACGAATGGTTTAAGAGAAAATTTTCTTCAGTGAGCCCCCAAAAGATATTGCCTCCACTTACACACAACCTTCATGATGGAAAGTAACTCCTAAATATAAGTAGATGAAGTTCTTAACTTTGAACCCAATTGCTTGTTATAGTAAGCAATGGGTTGTACCTTTTAAGATAGTACAGTGCCTATTCCATGCCCATAAACATCAAATTGAACCACAAACGGTTCAGAGAAATATGGAAATTTAAGAGTTTAGGTGGAAGACAGAACTTCCTTCAACTCTTAGAAAGCAGTAGTAGCTTGATGAGTCCATACAAACGCTTCCTTCCATAGCAACTGTGTTAAGGGAGCAGTCTTAGCTGCGTATTAGGAGATGAATTTCCAACAATAACCCGTGAACCCCAAGAAGCCTTGGAGTTGTCGAATATTGGAAAGTTCTGGCCAAGAACGGATGGCTTGAATCTTTTCCAGATCAATTTTAACTCCATCTCGAGAAACTCGTTGTCCCAAGTAAAAAACTGTAAACTCTCTAAATAAACAATTAGATCTGCTGGCATAGAGGGAATAATGCTTTAGGGTATCCAAAACTTGCCTAAGATGACATAGGTGTTCTTTCTAAGTCTGATTGGATATGAATATATCATCAAAAAAAAATAAGACTTGCTTCTCAAAATGGGCCAGAAAATCAAATTCATTAATGCCTGGAATGATGATGGAGCAATGGAGAGGCCGAAAGGCATAACAAGGAACTCATAATGCCCTTCATGAGTCCAGAAGTCCGTTTTCACAACATCATCCGGATGGATTCAAAGTTGATAGTAACCCACTCTCAGAGCCAATTAGGAAAAAATATGTGCCCTATTTAGTTCATCCAACAACTCATCAACTGTGGGGATGAGGAATTGGTCTTTGATGGTTACCATATTAAGGACGTGATAATTAATGCAAAACCTTCAACTATCATCTTTCTTTCAAACCAACATATGGGAAAGGGTTGGTGCTTGGCTGTATCATGTCGTTCAATAGTATTTGCTATGCTAATTTCTCAATCTCTCTTTTCTAGAAATGAGGGTTGCGGTATGACTTCATGTTGATCGACAGCAAACCTAGGATTAGAGGGATTTTGGGGTCAACAGAGTGAGTTGGGGTAGGCCATTGGGCACCTCAAACATGGATTCATATTGTTCTAGTAGGTCCTGGAGATCATCAGTCAATGATGGGATATCACTGGTTGAGGTAGCTAAAAAGTTGGTGATCAAAGTGAAGAGTGCTACCATGCCATTAGCGCACAACTCATGATGCAACTAGCTGTATGAAAAAGGTGAAAGACCCAGAGTTTTTAGTCCATGATGGGTTACCTACTCTTGATGGTGTGTAAAGCTCATCAATAAGTTTTTCTAATAAAAAACAACCGGGCCCTAGATTGCTAGCCATTGGACTCCCAAAACTATGTCAACTTCATAAATATGCAATAAATATAAGTCTACCTGGAACTCATGTTGGCCCAATTTAAGAGGTACTTGGTGGCATTTACCTGGGCTTTCTAGAGTTGCCTCGTCACTCACTGTGATGTTCAGATGGCGCACTGGTTGAATTGAGAACCCAAGATGTTTAGCTATTCAGGCCTACATAAAATTGTGGGTTGAGCCCGTGTCCACAAGCACCATGACATCCTTGCCCTAAATGGACCCCTTTGATTCTCAATGTGGTAGCCGCTGTCCATCCATCAATTGCATGTAAGGATATGGCCAGTTTTTCACTTATTTCAACAGCAATCTTATTCGAATTGGAATGGTTTGATTCCTCATCATTTTCCTTTACCATCATACACAAGAATTGTGGTGGCTTATAATGATGCCCTGGCGTAAAGCGTTCATAACTGTTGTAGCATATGCCTTTTTTTCGTCGTGCAGCCATCTTGGCGGGGGTTAGGCACCTGATAGGCAACTTTAAGGGAGCTTGCAGTCTGGTTGAGGATGGCTTGGGTTTGGATTGAAGGGAGAGCCTGGAGATGCTGGAGCATGAAATGGATCACGAAACAAACATAACCTTATCTTCAATCAATTTCACCATTCTCATGGCCTGAAGTAGGGACATCAATTGCAGTAAGAATAACTACCTCTAAATATCCTCAACCAGCCCTGAAATGAAGTAGTTCAAAAAATTCTGATTTGAGAGCCCCTGGTTCGTGTTGACAGTAGCTCAAATTCGGTAATATATGCAGAGACCTATGAAACTTGCTTCAACTTGTACAAAGCTGCTTTATGATTGATGTATGTTGAGGGACCAAATTGCAATCCATAGCTTAGGTGAATGCTTCCCAGGTGGTGAGCTGTTGGGTGGAATGCATCCAAGAAAACCAAAGAAAAGCCAACTCGATCATGTAAAAAGTTGTAATTTCCAGCTTCTAATCTGGCTAAGTATGATAGTAGGCAAAGAATTTCTCAATCTGAAATATCCATCCTAATACTCTTTCACTTGAAGACATGGGATCTTGAGCTTTGGGAGGTGCAATGATGATGGGTTTGCGACCTCCGTTGTGGGTGAACAACTGGGCTTGGTTTGGTTAAGAAAGGTTGCTGGGGTTGTAATGATTGGTGGTGAGGGTAGAGTTGGAAGGAGTGGAGGCTGATTTGAAACAAGGTGGGCTGGTGGGGCAAGGGAGGGAGATGGTTGTTTCTTCATCCTGGCGAGCTTAAGCATCATATCAAAAAGGACGGTTTGCTATGATGATAGAGTTTTCTGAATAGTATTAGTCAAGGAAAAATGCTTTGCTATGGCAAAGGCATGTTGCTGCACAGTGGAACAAATAGACTCCATGTTCTGAAGGGTTGCCGAATGGAGCTAAAGTTGTTTAATGAGCTTCGCCACATTTTCCTCTAGAGCTTTTTTTTTTTTTGTGGTCATGCCTTCTGCTATAGTGATGCCTATCTCAATGAAAGCACCAAATTGTTGCAAAATGAAGGGATCAGAAAGGATGATTTGAAGGTTAAATAAGAAATAAGAGTACAGAGGAAAAAAGAGAGATAGGAAAAATAGATGAAAAATTCCTTCTTGCTTTCATTCATGCATCTTATTCCTTAAATAACCAATATAATGGTATTCTATTAAGGGTAGTAGAACTCAAAAAAATTCTAGATACACTTCCCTAGACATAATCCTTGAAACGGAGATGAGCTTGTGGGGTTCTAGAACTCTTCCTTGGGGGATTAACATCAAGTTTGGGCTAAGCAATGGTTTGGGTAGCATCACTATGGCAACATGGGCTTTGTTAAGGGCAACAATAGTGAGTGGCAGTTTAGGATTATTTTAGAGTAATAATAACGACAATGGGATTGTGGTTATCTAAGGAAGAAGGCTTCATAATCCAAAAAATGGATGAGTCCAAAGGAACATAAAATCAAATAAAATTTAATCCTAGTACAACCCAAAACAAAACTACTCCACCATTGAACAACTTTCAATTCAACCCAGGAAGCCAAGTCTCTTTGTTTGTTTGGTATCTTTTTTTTTTTGTTTTGTTGTTTTTATTTTTTTGCTTTTCTAGGAAGACATGCCGATGGGTCGTATGGAGGCAAGGGATGGCAGAGGAGGGGTAAAGAGGTGGGTGGTGGTGTTTGGCGGCCATGGATAGGACTTGGAGTCAAAAGCTTTAGCATCATGGGTCATTCTGGTATAAATTAGAAGTTTAAGGTTTAAAATTGTTTAAAATAAAACTTAGAGAATTAGAAGTGTTATTTTAAAACTTATTTTAATATTAATTAATATAATTTCATTATTTTTCATCTGATTTAATGCTGAAATTAATGAAAATAATTCAATTAGGATGTGTAACATGAGATAAAGGACTTCGATATGACAACTTTAAGTTAGGGTACCATTTTAGGAAATGAAAATAAGTTAAGGGACCTGACATGGAATTTACCTTATATGATGTATATTTTATAAATTACTTCAGAAAATTAAATAGTTTAACAACATAAATTGTAAAAAAGAAGTTAAAAAATATTAATTTTAACTTTTTTATATAAAATTTTATGCCCAATATAAACATATTAGCTTCATTTTTTTACTTGTAATTGAAAATCTAATTAGATTTTGGATTTTCTTGTTGCCACATCAGTCAATTCCTTGCTAAAGCCAAATTGGAATTAGATTAAGGTGTGAGAGAGAAGAAAAAAGAAAGTGGTCATATTGGCTAACAAATAAAAGCCACATAATTCACTTTATTTTCAAGGCATAAGAAATTGAAACAGAAAGGTCTAAGAATGGCAATTAGGTAGGTCGGGTTAGGTTTAGGTTAGGTCATTTAAGTTCGGATTTAGTTGGGTTAGCATCAATTTGTGTTTCGTTCAGGTTATTTGAATTTGGGTTGAGTAAATTTCAGGTTCGGGTTGGGTTCAGGTCAGTCTTATTAAGGTTCCGGTTCAATTCAAGTCAATTTCAGTTTCGGGTAACTTCAAGTCGGGTTATTTGGGTTTAGGGTTATATTCGACTTGATATTTCTGTCTAATTGGGTTATTGGTGCATAAGCTAGAATAACTGTATTCATTCAATTTTTTATTTAGATTTTGCTAAAATTTAAATTAAAGAATTTTATTTTTGATACAAATATTTGAAAAGTTTAAAGACCCATGTTGCAAATATGAGTGACTAAAATGAAAATTTCAAAATTTAGGTATCTCATAACTAAAAAATTACTAGGCATAAAAAATAATCTAACAAATTTAATTTAACTAGATATAAATATATTAATATACAATTATTTTAATAAAAATATCTAATTCAAAGATTTACAAATTCTATTCATGAAACTATAAACTCGGTCATTTTAAAACGTAAGAAATTGGTAGGATCAGATGCATTTAAATTATGTTGTCACTTCAAGTTATAATTTTTTAGGAATTTAGAATCATTATTTAGGGTAAAAATAGGAATTAATTTAGTTTAGGTACTAATTTGGAGCCCTAGAGATCGTTTGAGGCCAGTGTAGGTGAAATGGAAGAGTTTGGATGTGAATTGAAAATTTTTAGAAAGTTCTAGGTAAAGTTGAAAATTTTTGGGCAAATTTGTCAACTTTAAAGAGTTTGAGGTAAATCTGGTAATTTTTTAAAGCAAAATCTAATTATCTCATAAATTCATAGGCTAATTCAACAAATCCTAGCAATCGGGTATTGTCGGTTTAGACTCGGGTCTTTTCGAGTTTTGGTCAGGTCAGTCTCTGGTTTGGGTCTTTTCGAGTTCGAGTTATTTTGGGTTCGGGCCAATTCGGGTTCAGGCCAATTTGAGTTCAGGTTATTTCGGGTTTAAGTCATTTGGGTTTATGTCGGGTTGGGTACAGTCAGGTTATAATCATTGACTTTTTTTGTTAAATCAAGTTAAGTTGGATTTGGGTTAGATTGGGTTGGTCCAGGTTTTCGATTTGTATCAATTTTTGCCACCCCTAAAGAGGTCACACAATATAAAAAGAAGAAAAAAAAAATCATCCTATGGCAACAAAGAGTCATGAAGTATCAGGTAGCAAGTTTTTTGTTTTTTGTGATATTTTGACTTGTTTGTTTATCAATTTTATCAAATATGTTTGATGTGATTTTTTTGTTCGTCCAAAAAGTACATAATCTCTCAACAAAAGAAAGTCCCACTACCGTCATAGGCCCACAATAATTTTTGCAAGTTTGAACTTTTAATTACAACTCCTCCATTATTTATGTCACCTACTGCCGAATTTTCATGAGTTAATTTTATAATTTTTTATTTGTTTATCTGTTTTTTTATTATTGATTTCAATAAATGTTATGCTAAAATTACTATATGACTGTGAAGATTGAAATAGTAAGTTTCAACATTTTTAATCATAAAGCCTCAAATTATAATTTTAGTATTTTTTTTTTTGTAACTTGAATAAAGTTAAGTTTTATAATATATATATATATGTTAAAAATTCCTAATCCCGCCTCGCCCACCTGAAATACTAACTCCTCCCCAGGCTGAAAGCTTCTTTTGTAGCCCAAAGGCCATGGTTGTCAAAATCGGATGAAACCGTTCAGTCCAACCGGTTTACTCTTGAATCGTTGTCTTTCCTGGTCCAGCTTTCGATTTATTTGTGAGGAAGTTAAAAACTGGTTGAAATCGTTCAAAATCGGTGACTTGGAAACCACTTTTGAATCGCAGCTTAAACAAGGCATGTCCAGTTTCTTATATTTTTCATAAATAATGCATTAAAAATTTGAAGGAGCCTTTTGGCACTTGATCGAGGGAGGTTTCTAATGCAAATGAATACGCTCTTTGCTGAAGAAGTTGATCAACTTGATCGCTGTTAAAAGAGAATCAAATAGCAAAGCTTGGTGGTTCGGAGGACAAGCTTAAGCGACGAATTGCAAGGGTTGATTCAGAGCAATGTTGGGATCACGTTGCTGTTATTTGATGAAGCTTTGTCGAGCAGCTTCGTACAGTAAGTCAAAAAGGAAAATAAAATAGGTAGGAAAGGAGTATAAAAAGTAAATTAAAAGGGAAGAAAAAAAGGTAGAAAAGGAGGAGCGGTGTAGCAGTGGCACCAAACAAGAGAGGAATTATGTTCTGGAATTAGGTTTTAGGAAGAAGTTATTAGAAAAAGACTCCAGATCTAGTCCGCATATTTTCTCTGTTTTTTTTTTTTATTTTTTATTTTTGCCCTCACTCTTTAGACATGAATCAAAGAACTACAGAAAAGGTATTGACTCGATGGCTTAACCGGTTGAGTCGTGAACTGGATGCTCTAACGGTTAGATGAATGGTTCGGTTTTAAAAACACTGCCAAAGAGGCGAGGGCGGTGTAAATGGCATCGATCTTGGTGTACAACATGCTATTGTAAGAAAACTTTGTGGCTTGATTAGCAATTCCTTAGTTCAGTTGGAAGAGAACGAAGTCCAAAGAGACTAGCTTCAGGTTGGTCAAGAACTGCAACCCGGTTTTCTAGTGCAAATAAATAGATAGCCAATTCGATTTGACTAAAAGCGGATTAAGTCCTCTGCCTTTTGAGCCATTTTCTTGATCTGGTAGTACAAACATGTAAACCTCATCGTAATTTTCAAAATAATTACAACATTGCCACTACAGTTACCATCATCGATCAGCATGCCATCATCATCATACGCATCTACCTCTCACTGGCTGCAATATGCCAGAGAGGTGTGTCTTGCTTCATCAGCCGTAGGAACCCGCAAAGGACCATTCTTGTCGGAGGATCACAAGGTTTAACAAAGGATGGTGATCTAACAAAGCGAAGCTCAACCTATTTCTGGTACGATGGATGATGGGATGGCGCTATAAGGGGCCTTTGGTGGGGGTGAGGGAAGGGGGAGTTGGGGGGAGGGACAAAGGTTCACTTCTATTCCAAATCTCAGCTGCATATGGGATCGTTCTAAGGATGAAGCCAAAAAATTATGTCAGCAGAGGCAATGAAAAATATTATTAATGAAATAGTTTTACATTTATAATTATCAATAACGAGATTTCATAGTTTGAAAATGCTGCATAATAATATCATTAACTTGTACTACTAAATACATCATTTCAATGTTTTAATATATTATTTTTAATGTCAATATCTGCTTCATGTGTGAACAGAGCTTTTTGTTATTTTCTTCAAGAATCTATAAGCATAAATTAGATAAAAATAAAATTAAGAAATTCATAAATTAGATAAAAATAAAATTAAGAAATTTATACAATAATATATTAGTAAGTTGATGTATTATTGTTTTAAAATTTTAGAAGCGCCTGAGAATTGACAGAGAAGTATATAGCGCATATTGTGATTTGGGAGAGCTTTGTGATTTATAATCCATGTGAAGATTGGAGCACTCGAAACTTGTGTAACGAGTTAATATTTCTGAGTAAGAAAGAGGGGCAAAAAAAAAAAAAAAAAGAAGACAAGCTTCTGTGGACTGTGATAGTATCATAGAAAAGAGAAGAATCTCCTTCACCATTAATTCTAATTATTATTTCTATTTTTAATGAGTCTTTAATACTTAGTTGGTGGGACTGTTAAGATTAGGTTTTTTTTATTTATACTTTTCCTAGAGAAGACGTTCTCTTTTTACTTATGTATTAACTTCTATAATTACTCTAACATTTCTTTTGATTTTTAGTTTCACAGCTAGCTTTTATATACTTCTAATTTGACTACCCATCAAAATTAAGTTCATATGCTTTTGAGTGAGGGGCAACATCATAAAAAATTTTGTGTGATCAAAAAGATATTTTCTAAAAAGTCATTCATTAGTTATGTACTTTTTTCAAAATTCAATGGCAACAATTGCCCAACTTTGATATACATGGTGGCTCCCTTGGATGGCACTGCTAGAAAATGGCAATTTAGCAATGGTCAAATTAGCGATGGCCTTGACATGTCACAAACTAGTGATGGCATACCTTCGGTAAAAGTCCGGTAGAAATTTAGCTACGGCTAACCATCGCTAAAATTTAGTGGCAATCAATCTTCGCTAATTTAGTGACAGCCAACTGTCGCTAACTTTAACAACGTTCAATCTACACTAAATTAACGACAGTAAACTGTCACTAATTTTAGTGACGGCCAACTATTTCTAATTTTAGCAACATTCAATCTTCGCTAAATTAAAAAAGTTTAATCATCACTAAGGGATGCACAGACTAGTAATGGCTTGCCTTTGCTAGATGGCTAAGTTGTAGTGACTATCAGCCCTCACTAATTTTCCATGGAAAATATTATCACCTTACAACTTGTACAACCTTTTGAAGTAGATATAAAGTAGTAGATATGTGTACAAATTAAAGTGATTCAGGATTTTTATGAAAAATATCATTCTCTTTTATGTACACTTAAGCTTTTTACCATGCACCCCAATAAAATTTGGCAAAACATCTTTTGAAAAATGTTAGGTATTTTTTATTTATTCTTCTTTTCTTAGGTGGGTATGAAAAAAATTCATGAAAAATTTAACTATTTATTGAAAAAATTAAAGAAGTTATTAATAATGGGTTATTTTTTCAAGCTTGGTTTCAAAAGTCCCTAATTGTCTTCGGTGAAACCATTTTTTTGAGTTGAAAAGTTATCAAGGATTTAGCGATGGTTAATTGTCACTAATATTTAGCAACATTTAGCCATTGCTAAGTTTGTTATGGCAAAATACCGCTAATATTTGGTATAATTTAGTGACAATATACTTTCTCTAAATTAGCAACGATTGGTAGTCACTATGTTTACATCAATTTCGCGATGACTTACCTTCACTAGATGTTAATCACATCCAGCCCTCACTAATTTTCCATGCTCATTTCCAAACCATAAAGAACCTTTCCAAATATATATGAAGCAATTGGATATGTGCACAAATTAAAGTGAGTCAAGTTTTTGAGATTTTTTTTCTTAAATTACGGTTCATGTGCCCCAATAAAATTACAGTGATCATATGCCTTAATAAAATTACAGTGTCCATGTACCCTAATAAAATTTTTTAGACATCATCTGAAAAAGTTAGGCATTTTTTATTGATGATTCTTTTGTTGGGTGAGTAGGAGAAAATTAATGAGAAAAGATGATGATGATGATGATGATGATGATGATGATAATAATAATAATAATAACAATAATAAAATAATATAATTTTATATAATAGCGAAGGCCAGCCATCACTAGTTAGCGAAGGCCAACACTTGCTAGATTTACCAAAGGGCTACCATCTCTAGTTAATAAAGGCTTACTATCCCCATTTATTGAAGGTTGTTTAGCAATGACATTGTTCTTGTTATTTTCAAATAAAATTCACTCTCCTTTTTTTTAGACCATTTCGCTCGCCCAACGCTTTTCCTAGATTGATACATTCTTTCTGTAAATGAAACAGTTTGCCGTAGAAAAACCTCACTTTTCATGTTTCATACAAGAGTTTCACAAATACATAAACTATATAGGATATAGATAACTGCAGAGATAGAGATAACAAGATAAGTTTCTTATGATACAAGTAACTATATCGCTAACATACCCCTTCAATTTTAACTATCATGAAACTAAGTTGAGATTGTTACAAAAGTGTCGATGAGCCTTGCTAACAACGGTTTGGTAAGAACATCCGGCACCTGATCTTTGGTTGAAATGAATCTAACATCGAGATCTCAACGAGCTACTTTCTCACGGACAGAATGAAAATCAATCTCTATGTGCTTAGTACGTGCATGGAAGACCGGGTTCTCGAAAAGGTAAATAGCACTAAGATTATCACACCAAAAAACAAGCGAATGAGGCAAGTAGATCCGAAGCTCGGACAACAAAGTTTGAATCCAAATAAGTTCTAAGGTGGCATTAGCAACAAACTGGTATTCAGCTTCAATGCTTGATTGAGAAACTATAGGTTGTTTCCTTGAGCTCTATGAAACCATATTCAAACAAAAAAATATTTCATAGCCGTTAGTTGATCGGCAGTCATCTAGGCAACTAGCCCAGTCAGAATTTGAGAAAGCACTTAACATGCAAGAAGACAAACCATGTAGATGCAGCCCCATTGAATTCTCGTGCTTAAGATATGGAAGTATTCTTTTAACTGCTGACCAATGATCCACCGTAGGAGCTTGCAAAAACTGACATACTTTATTTACTGCAAATGAGATGTCCAGGCGTGTAAGTGTAACATACTATAGTGCCCTCACAACACTTCTGTACGTACTCGGATTAGAGAGAGGAGTACCTCCTTCTTTCAATAACTTCTCCATGCTGGAAAGAGGGGTAGCAGTAGGCTTTGCCATGGTCATATGAGTTTGAAGAAGCAGCTCTTGAATGTACTTCTGTTGAGATAAGACATAACCTTGCGAAGTAAGTACAGCTTCTATGCCAAGGAAATAATAAAGTCAGCTAAGACCTTTAACTACAAACTTTGACTTTAGATTCTCAAGTAATCCTTCTATAGCTAGTTGTGAACTCCTTGTAATTAGAATATCATCAATGTAGATGAGAATGAACATAGTAACTTCTGCTTGGTTGTAAACAAATATAGAGGTGTCGGCTTTAGAAGCTGTGACACCAAGTTCAAGTAACCTGGAGCTGAAGCGAGAATACCATGCTCGTGGCACCTGCTTTAGCCCATAAAGTTGTCAGGTTCAACATTTTCATTATCTTTAGTTGCAAACAAATCATGAGAAAATGGGTAGTGAACAGTTCCATCTATGAATTGCTTTGGTTTCACAATGTTATCATAGAGTCGAGTTCTCATAGGATGGCAGACGGGAGTAGGAGGTAGTAAAGACTTTGAGGAGGCAAGGTGGGTTGAAGTACTGGTTGCCGGATTAGGCTCGTTAGGGCATTCAGTAGGGGCTGCTGTTGATGGGGTGTTCTCAAGAGTAGAAGATGAGTCATGTGATGTGGTTACTGGAAGATTAGGTTGACTAGGTAGGCCAATAACTGGCGAAAGCTGTACAGTTGGTGAAATTGAGTTAAGCTCCTTAGGACCTATAGGACTAGAAAGACGAGTAAAAGGAAGCTTTGTTTTATCAAAGACAACATTTCTAGAAATGTATACCCGACCAATGGCCATGTCAAGACACCTGTACCCTTTATGAAAGGAGCTATAACCAATGAAGACACATTCCTTATATCAAAAATCAAATTTTTGCAAAGAATAAGCCTAAAGAAAAGGCCAACATGCACAACTAAAGATTTTCAGAAAAAAATAATCTGGTTTTCTCTTAAAGAGGTGTTCTAAAGGTGTAAAATTGTTTATAACTGGACTAGGCATATGATTTATAAGATAAGTTGTGGATAAAAAAGCATCATCCTAAAATTTCAAAGGCAAGTTGGCTTGAGCTAAGAAAGACTTCCCTGTTTTGACTATGTGTCAATGTTTTCATTCTACTGATCCATTTTGTTTATGTGTATGGGGACAAAAGACTCTATGTTCGATGCCTGTGAAAACAAGAATTTGATGGAGTTTTTGGTACTCCCCTCCACAATCCATATGAAGGCCTTTGATCTTACTGTTTAAGAGAAGTTCAACTCGATTTTGAAACTTATGGAAAATATCATAAACATCAGATTAGCAAACCAAGGGATATAACCACACAAACTTGCTGAAATCATCAATAAAGATAACATAGTATCGATATCCATTAACAGATTGAGAGGCAGGTCCCCAAACATCAGAAAAGACAACATCTAAAGAAGCTTTAAAAGTAAAAGATGATGAATTAAAATGTAGCTAATGACTTTTTGCTTGCTGACAAGCATCACAGACTAAGTGATCTTTATTTGAAGTAATAGGGAGATTATTTTGACTCAATATTCGACGGATGATAGGAGCAGATGGATGTCTAAGTCTCTGGTGCCAATGGTTAAGGCTGACATGCTCACCAAGAAAAGTACTATGTTTAGGCAAAAAGGTGCTACTTGATGGAATCTGATAAAGCATGTTCCTACATGGTCCTTAAAGTAGTTTTCTCCTCGCCTTGACAAGGAAATAATTGGGATGAAACTCAACAAATATATTATTATCATTAGTGGGTTTACTAACATAAACAAGATTTTTCTTGATATTAGGTACATGGAGCACTTTTTTTATATGTAAGGGCATGGATAAGGTAGGAAGAAAGGTATGACCAGTGTGTTGGATAGACAAACCTGCCCTGTTGCCAACTTGAACTTTATCACCACCATTGTACCTTTCACTAAATGTTAAATCACCAAGATCGGCTGTAATGTGGTCACTGGCACCAAAATCAGTGTACCAATTTGTGTCCAATTGATATGATGGTGTAGATGCAACTCCAGCAAAACGGTTCTGATCCCTTTGATAAGAATGATCAAACCTATGAAAACATTATAAAGCAGCATGTCCAGGCTTACTACAAACTTGACATGTTACTCCATTGTTACGATTGCCCAATTCACGTTGACTTATAAATCCAGGCCCACAACAACCACGGCCTCAGCCTCTGCCTCTAGAATTTTGTCCATGACCTCCTCTATTCCATGGTGGGTTCTTTGTTGCCACATTAGCCGAAGATCCTTCCATATTAGTTTGAGACACTCCATGATGTTGTTCAAGCTGGAATTCATCACTCAAAAGATGACCATACAGATCATTAAGAGACATAGGATTAACCCAAGTGGGTACAAGAGTAATGGATCAAATTCAGAACTAAGACCAACAAGGATATAGGATATAACCTTATATTCTTGAAACGATTGTCCAATTGCAGCCAAGGTGTCAACAAGGTTTTTGGCTCGTTGAAAATAGTTAGCTATAGGAAAGTCCTTTTTTTACATAATGGAGAGTTGGTACCAAATCTGCATTGTCTGAGCTTTAGATTGTGATGCAAACATCCTTGCAAAAACACTCCAAACTTCATAGGATGTCGATAAGTTGATGACTTGGGCAAGGATTTCTTCCGAGAGTGATGAGATCAATGCACTCAGGATCATTTGATCTTGTTGGAACAACTTTGATAGGCTAAATTCAGGATCAGTTCTCATTCCTTAGACAATGGGTCAAATGAAGGAATGAACTGACTGGGGCATTCAATGGTGCCGTTGACATACCCAAACAGGCGCTACCCAATCAAATGTGGCAAAAATTGCGCCTTCCACAAGAGATAATTGTCCCTTGTCAACTAAATATTGATCAAGTGACCAAGGTTAACAGATGGAGCTAGTAACAGACCAGGCGGACAAGTTGGAAAAGAGAAAGAACAAGAAGAAGCTATCAAGGAAGAAGAAAAGTTTGGAGTGGAACCTTCGGTAGCCATTTGACATGAGTTAGAAGGCTCTAATACATGTAAACGAAATAGTTTGCTGCAAATGAACTTCACTTTTCATGTTGTATATATAACAGCATCATTCAAGAGTTTCACAAGTACATGAACTGTACAGGATATATATAAGTGCAGAGATAGAGATAACAAAATAAGTTTCTTATGATTCAAGTAACTAACTATATCACAAACACTTTCAGCCTTATCTCTGCCACAACTCTTGACGTACATGAAGGCCGCCACTATTTATTATTTTGGCAAATTCATGCTACAAATCATTTGTATCTGATGTAAAGCCCTTGATTCTCTATAGAACTCTGATTTGGGTTTTAAACATTTATAGGTATCTAGGGTTTCAGTAGGTCTGAAAAAAGGTAGTCCCTCTGTTCCATGTTAATGTTATGTCGAAGTTGGTGATTTTGAAGGCATTCACGTAGAACTTGGAGCTATCTTCCTCCATTTCATCTGTGGCGGTCTTTCTCCTTGGTCAAGTACAAAGTCAATACCATTCGAATCACTTTTCTTCTTCCCAAAAGATTGGTAAGCCTCCCTCTCTTCGCACCTTGCTCTACACCCATAAACTCCTCATGGGCCACCCTAGGCTCCCTACTCAATCCTGTCACTTGCCCTGTCCTTTTTTGCTTTCCAATTTGATTAGCATGTGTGTTCCATTGAGGTTTTATCAACATTGATAGGGGTGTTGAGTGTGGGGTTGTATGTTGGATTCATTTTATCATTTATGAGTACTGCATTATGATCGTCCTATATTTTCTTGCATTGGTTTATTTTTTGCAGGTAAGGATGCTTTTTGGGTAAGTTTTCTAGTAGCATCAGTTCCATTGGGTTTCACCTGGAGCTCTCCGTTCTAGCATCAGGCAGTGAGTTTTAATTATGTTTTTTATGTTTTTCTATCTTTCTTGTCGATCCTTTATGTCAACAAATGGTTGTATTTATAGCTACTTTGTGATAAGGTCATGGAAATCCATGTTTTGTTTGAGGGGATTCACCTAATATCATGAAATGCTTAAACATATTAATGCAGGAAATTCTAGGAATAAATAATGAATTAAATGTTTTTTTTATTTTTTCCTTTTTTAGAAGTCCATTTAAAAACTACACTCAACTTCAGCTTTTGTTAATTAAATGCATATCATTTTCAAGTTTCAGGTTTGGAGAATTATGTAAGGGTTTGGGACATTAGCTGCAGATGACTTCCTTTTACGGTGTTCCTTACCTTTTGCCGCGTTCAATTCTGGCACTTTGCTCTTTGCACTGTTCTTACTTTTTGGCATTGTAAGTCTTGATTTAAAGTTGTTCTATAATTCAGTTTGCTGGGGAGCTACGGCCTAATTTTTTCTTACTTCTTCCCACCCAGAATTTTTTTGTAATTTTCCTGAAAGTTATCGTTTATACTTATGTATACCTCTTAAAGACCTAAATTAACAAGCTAAAAATTGAGCTACTAGCTTCCATGTTGAAGCAAACTCTGTTTGAAGTAGGGACTTATTGCTGCAGTTTGTTTACATTGTGTTCAGTTGATTAATAAAATGTAGGGTAGAAATCTAAGAGATGAAGTTATAAACAATTGAATTTAATTAACAAACGGTACAGCTCGAGGTTGTTGATAAGCTTACATTTGTTATATTTATTTCTCTCATATTTAACTTGTTTTAATGTGTTTTGAATCTTAAATATCTACTTTGACTATGTTTTGTAGCTTAGAGCATATCTAAACTCAATTGATTAAAAGTGAATTTAATATGCAATTTTACAAGTTTTAATTTGGTTGTGTTCTTTTAAGATTTTGACAGATTGGCGATGTTCCAGTAGAAAAATCATATCCTGAGGTACAGAGATTAGAATTGAGTGATTCTTGATTCATTGAAAAGCTAATATCTGGAGCTACAAATCATATGCATACCATGAAAACCAGTTCGCACGTTAAATGGGTCAAATTCATCTTCAAAGTCACAATTTGCACGTCATTGATGGTTCAAAAGCAGTTAGGGTATTTTAGGCATATCTTTGGCTGTATATGCCCGTTTGATGTGACTTAGGTGTCGCTTTGAAGCTAACAAAGTGATCTACAACTTTCATGCTTTGAGGTTTAAGAGATAATGGTTACATCAAGGTCGAATTTCAGCTTGAAGTTGGTATTGATGTTCTAAAGAATTGTGTGGCTCACAACTTTGAAACCTTCTAGTTATTTTCAATATTTTTATTTGTGTGTGACAATTTTAGAACAATATAGAAAGTTTAGGGAGAGTTTGAGAATTTAGCACACTAGGTTAATCTTTTTTAGGTGTTTAAAAGGAGCAGCTGATGGCAGCCCCCCTCTCTTCCCCAACTCTTTTTTCTCTCTTTTCTTGTTTCTTTTCTTTTCTTTTTAGTGATTTTTTATGGTCATGTCCAGCTGATTCTTTTTATTCTTGATCGAAGGAGACTAAAACGACGAATTCTTCAATACTGTGTGATCAAATTTGTTTTATTCATTCAATTGATACTTTAAGTATTGAATGTTCTTCTATGATTAATTTTATAATTGTTTCATGTATATGCTAGAAGGCCTATTATGTGTTATTTAAATTCAATCTACTGTTGGGTTAAAAATCAAATCCGTAATTGTTTAGCTTCTCTAATCTGTGAAGCAACTAAGGTTTATTGATTTGCTGTGTCAGAAATAATTTGGTCTTATGGAGAACATTCAACTAAATTAAATATAACCACTTGTGTTTATGTTATTTAGTTTCATCGATCTCTCTAATTTTTAATGCAATTATTAAATTAAATCAAAACACTTGTCTTAGGTTGTTTAGTAGTTAAGGTGAATTAGATAGCTTGTTTTCTAACTAACTACGACTAAGAAAAGGTATGAAGATAGCTCCAACGATGAATATTCAAAGTCTTGATTGATCTATTTATGTATCAATGATCAGTTGTAAGAATTTGGTGGTGGATGTTGATTGATGCCAAGGTTTGAATTCTTGATTATTTGATTTTATTTCTTACTTGATAGGTTTGTTAATTTTTGTTCTTTGATTATATTTAATTTTATTGTTGATTGCAAATAATCCCCCCAATCTTTTATTTCAATTTTTTGTTAGAAAAATTTCAGATAAAAATTTCCCTTGGGATTTAACATGGTTTTTACCGCTGTAATACAAATATTTATTCTGAGTTGTTATTGAGACCAAAATTATTTTTTTCGGTTTTGACGACCGACCAATTATCCCAAGTGTTAGGGACAAAAATAGTGGCTAATGGATATTAAAGAACATTAATTCTTGCCAGTTGTCTCTTCCAAGCAGAGCATATACATTGATGGTTTTGTCAACTAATGGTCCTTCAATTATTAATGAGTTAAATACTCCGAGTAACTAGTTAACACCTGTAAATTAGTTGCAGTGTGCACCACTAGCTTTCCATGGAAATGTGCATTGGTATGGAGTGATACATATGTACCATTCCATCAAAGTGAAGCCTTTGACACTAATTCATAAATAATTAAAGGCTTAATTAATTTTATGAAGTCTTTATTAAAAAGAAGATAATAATAATAATAATAATAATATACTTTATGAATCCATAAGAGATGATAAGTTGGGGTTGTTTAATAAATGTTTTTTAGTAAATGATACCTAATGCTATTCGGTTAGTAAGTGATTCTAATTCATGTTCATAACTTGGGCCAAGTTATTAAATTAAGATGTATTCTTCTTAACCTACCAAATGGGCTAAAAAGATTTAAAAGTACCAAACTGGACGACATTAGGCAAGGGCTACTATTGTCTCATACGGGGTCCCAACGCCCCGAATTACCTGACTTGTATGCTCTTAGGGATTGTGAATCTCATTTAGTTACTACTGGTTAACTATTACTCATCTGTAAGTTAAAATAATTTACAGACAACTAGTTTTTTAGTCTACCCTGCAAAAGATATACATGCTTTCATCCTGGCGATGCAAACAATTAAGTAAACTATTTCAAAAACTTTGCTTGTGCATTTCATTTAAAACTTAAATCGTGCCAAGACAATAAAATACTAGTTACTTCGACTTCAAGTAATAGTTTGTGCACGTTAAACATCACTAGCATGTACCCAAAAGTAACTTAATGGTTTTACACCACAATGTATCCTAATAGAAGCAACATCTTAGTACACAAGGCACTATATACATAAAACAAAACTTAACTAAGATCCTTTACTTGAGCCCCACCTTTGAGCTATCAAAGCTCCAAGTGCAAGCCCTTCCGTATTCCTTGTGCACCGCTTAGCCTCTACACTGTAAAGGCATAAAACTTAGTTAGTACATAACTTGGTCTACAAGTAATCTTAGAATCACATGGATTCTAGTGAAAAAATACCTGCAAAAAGAAGAAGCTTAGCCCACAACTATCTACTAGTTGTTAGGCCTAGTGTTAGAACTTGCACAACAAACTTAAAGGAGTGAGTACATGAATCTACTCAGTAAGGGTCCCTTGGGGTACTTGCAAAGGAGATGGCAAGCAAGCAAGCATGCAAACATAACAAACAAACAATCAAGTAGTCAACCAACAAGTAGCTCAAGAAAACAACATAGAAGATATGCAGTGCATGAATGTATGATATGCAATTCACACATTCCTTGGGACTTCTTACACTTTAAGTGCCTTAAACTTGCCGTGAACTCAATCAATGAAGATACTTAAGACACTAGCTCTCATATTCTAAATACTTTACCTCCCTTAAGTCTAACTTATGAGTCCTAGAGTAGGTCGTCACCTCCTCTCAAAACTTACCCGTCTTACCCTCAATTTATTGTATAAGATAGCCATCTTATATGGTTTAACTTGCCAAGCTCTTAGAGCTTAGCTTAAAGCTCCTTAGTGGCTCACTTACCAAACCAAATGGTTTGGTTTGGATCTTCTTAGGTTTCTTATTCAATTCCCTTAGGTATGAGACTTTTCCCTCCTAGGCTAATGCAGCCTCTGAAACTGACCTAATCCTCTTTAGTGCCCTCTTGACAACTTGAGCACTTTTAGCCCGTAGCCACTCTACTTAGCTTTACCTTAACCACAATACTTAGCTACCTCTTAACTAATGTATAATTATTAACTTAGGAATGAGTCTTAGACCCAACCAAAGCTATGGAATGTCTTAAATTAGCATAGGGATGATAATCGAGAGTTTGAGACATTTTTAGTATACCCCCAGCTTGAGGGACTAATGTCTTGGTGATGCATCGCCAAAGGCATCAACGCTCGGGAATCCTAAGGCTTAATGATGACGCATAGCCAAATGGTGGGTGACGCATCACCAATGCATTATAGCATTGCGCGACAACATGCGAACTTGCAGGAAACTTGCTCAAACTTTCCCATCCCAAGTCCAATTCACATGGGTCTTATTTCTACTTCATTCCCACACATAATACTACATTTCTATGAATTATTTAAGCTAAATTAACTTGAACCCTTGCCTCAAATTCAGCCACAAAGCAAGAATCAAAGCACAAGCTTACTTGAGCTTAACTAAGCTCTCTTGAGTTCCAATCCTAAAACCAAAATGATACGGAACCAAGAACCTCAAATCAAGACTTTTTCTAGCTACACAAACAACTTAGAACCAGCTCCAATAAAACCAAAAAGCTTACCTTAGGTTTTAGGCTCAAAACAAACACCAAAGAGCCATTTGAGAGCAAGAACACCAAGAACAAGTTGAAGACTTATTAGATTCACCTTGGGACCTTCAAATTCAATGGAAACTTGTGGAAATGAGGAGTTTTGGAGCAGAAATTATAGTGGGGAGAGGGAGCTACGATTTTGGGAAAGAAACAAATGGTACACGGAAGTCATACTTCCAAAAATATCTTAACCACCCCCACTAAGGCATATTTCTTGATTTCTTGCCCCTTAGCCCTCAAGTTCTCCTTTGTTTCAATTTAATCACTAAACACTATCCCAAAACCATCCCTCCTTGGTCCTAAAAGATTCCCAAAAGCTTCCTACACTTACACCCAATTCGTTTTAACTTTAGTCAATTGACTACAAAATGACTTATTTTTATTTTTACATCTTTTTTGCTTAAAACTAATTTTAATTAAAATTCAATATTATGTAGTTACAATAATCAATTAAAAATATAATTTTTATAATCTTACTAAATTTTTATGAATTTTCTAGTTTCAAGCCTTAAAAAAGAAAAATTCATAAAAAATTTAACAACACCATAAAAATTTACTTTCAAATTGATTATTGTATCTACATAACATTGGCTTTCAAATAAATTAGTTTCAAGTAAAAAAAATGTAAAAGTTAAAAAAAGTTAGTTGACTTTCGCTTAAACGAATTAGCCCTTAGCCTCTTGGACACTTAAGACACTTAAGACATAAATGCCTTAATTGAGCACTTAGTGCAACTTTTTTATGCTTTTCCCTCAAAAAATGGTTCTAATAGCCAGGATAACTAATGGTCTTGACTTAATTAGTCAAAATTCCTTACATGACCCTAATTTCATCAAAATTATAGTTATGCAAAATTACCATTTTGCCCCTTTTTGACTTTTAGGTGACAACCACACTTAGGAACTTATTTTTATTTAACTTAGCTTGTCTTTCTTGCTTAACAAGGTGCTAACTTAAGCTAAGTAAAAAAACTAAAATAAAAATACTTACCTGGTCAAAATCCGTCATTGACTAGGAGAGTTGTCATATACTTAGACTATTTATAATTAATAATATGTGTTGGCCAAAAACCTTTATGACAACTGTTTGTGTTTTAACTATTAAATGATATATTGGTGTGTGAATTATATTTTAGATTAATGGAAACTGATTCTGTTTTATGATTATTGGAATTGTTGGGAATAGACAACAATATTGACATGTATGTAGGATTAAAGGAATGGAGAGGGAGAGCTGGTGCTGAAAATATTGACATAAATTAGTGAAGGCCAATTGTCACAAACTAACAAAGGTTGGTCCTCACTAACCGTCACTAACTAGGGACAGCTAACCATCACTAATTAGTGACAGTTAGTTGTTGCTAATTAGTGACAGGCAGTTGTTGTTAAATTAGTGACGGTAAACTATCGACAATAGGCCTTCGCTAAAATGACTGATATTAGTGACAGCTAACCGTCACTAATGTAAAGATATTAACAACATCGGACCTTCTCTAAATTTGTGGCGGCTGACCCTCCCTAAAT
This sequence comes from Aquilaria sinensis, assembly GCA_005392925.1. NCBI lineage: Eukaryota > Viridiplantae > Streptophyta > Magnoliopsida > Malvales > Thymelaeaceae > Aquilaria > Aquilaria sinensis. The sequence goes on along the minus strand of SMDT01003139.1, from coordinate 239,166 downwards.
TAGCGACAGTTAACTTTTGCTAATCTATCAATGGCAATTTGTCATTAATGCTCCGGCAGCCACTAGTGTCGACAATTAAATGATTGTTAATCTTTTGAAGGTCCGTAGTCGCTAATTAGTGACGGTAGTCATCACTAATAAATTAGCAATAAGTAGTTTAAATGCGAACAGCCATCGCTAAACCCACCTTTTTAGCAGTGTGGTTTAGGTGAGGAAGAGTAACGAACAGTAGGCTAAGGCTAAGGCCTGCAAGCCGAGGCAAAATTAGGGAAAAGTTGACGATAAAAATGTCAATGGCTATTTGCCCCAACGGATATCCTACTATATCCTACCCGAAAAATAGGATTTTTTTATGATTAAATGGATTTGGAGTGTATATGGATTTTATTTTTCTTGTACCCATTAGATGTGGAAAGAATGCGAGTTTAGACCTACTCACCCCATATCCGACTCATATGTGTGTGTGCGTGTGTGTGTATGCTAAGGGCAACATAATAATTTACAAAATAACCTAATTGACTTTGTTTCTTGCGATTGGAACTAAGTGTTAAAGATAAGATAGCTAGGGTGAAGTTCCACATGAGGTTTTCACCTTTTCTTCACAAAGTAGTATGCTTAATACTAAGTACATGCTTATTTTACTAATGTGATTTGGATAAATTCTTTATGGTTTATCTATAACTAAGCCAATTTCTTTTTTTTATTATAGATATTTTTTTTAAATACAAATTTTAATGTTTTTATTATGGCACTCAGTTATAGAAGTACTATTTTTTATTATGTTAATATGTAATGGATAGGTGGATTTTACCCTATCTTACCCGCCTTAAAATGGGTAGGATATGTATATTAAAATTGTAAAACTGATGAATAATAGATAGGATATGGATTCAGCATGCAACATGATGAATATGATGCGGATTTAGCATCATCTTACACACATCTTATCCATTGCCACCCCTAGTTGACGAGTTAGGTAGAATGGTAGCTTACATAATTTCATTCTTACTCAAACATGGTCACTGGTCAAAGGAAAAAAAGCCTCTCCTTAACTCATTTTCAACCCTTAAAGATCCATCGAAAAAGTTTATGATGGAGAAAATTTTCTTTCTCAAGTGTATTTGGCAATAAAACTCTCTAAGACGTTAGTTCTAAAACAATTAATTAATTTCTATTTGCTATTTGAAATCTCTCTCTCTCTCTCTCTCTCTCTCTCTCTCTTTGTTTTTTCTTATTGTATTGCTTATATAAGTTGGGGCAATAAATATATTAAATAAGCAAATTTCACCGACAGTTTCTTAACTTTAAATATCGTATTTTTTCTAATCTATTAACTATTCTAATTTTGTCCCAAAACTCTAAAATAGTGTTTCATTTTGGTTTACTATATAAATGTTAATTAAATTTCTAATGCATTAATTTAAGTTTCAACAATAAACAAAGTATTTGATTTACAATTACAATCTTATTTGCATTTATTCCATGTTTTGTAATCAATATTTTTTAGTATTTCTTTATCTACGTAATACAAATTAAATGATTTTTGGTATTTCCATGCACAATGCATGTATGAAAATAATGAAAATATAATGCCATTTAGGAATTCTCCATGCATATATATCTATATATATTTAATGAACACAAGAAAGTAAAGGTTATACTACAAAAATTATCTTAATATTCCATTCCTAGTAAACTGAAGTTGATAGTCAAATTATCAAGATTATCCTATTATTCCATAAATGCCAAGATGGATAATTTAAATGCTATTTATAAATCCCCAAATACCTTTAAATGATATTTACAAATCCACAAAAGCATGCATATGCATAATAAATAAAAAATTTTATGGCCAAAGTATAAAAATTTTGCTTTTATCCAGCCAATTTATTTTATTTCTAAAGTAGTATCAAAACTACTAATTATCATATCCTTCCATTTAAAGAGAAATGAAAACTTTTGGCGTCTCTTACAATACTTCTTCATCAATATATAGTTTCTTTTTTAGAATTTTTTTCCCTCCAAATAGAATGCCCTAAAACCCTTTTACTCCAAAAACAAATTGAAGCAATAAGAAACTTACATTTCTTCAAACTTCTTATGATCTCCCTTTTTTAACTACAGACAACCTATCTATTAAAAGTTAATTTTGATTTAGCTAAGCAAGGAATAGTCCCTAAATTTATATTGCTTATATTAATAGAGACAACTTTAATACCAACAACAATCTTTACTTTAATTCAATGCCAACTTTTACATTTTTTGCAAGGGACATTCTTTGCTTCTTTCTCACTTGGTTTCAGTCATTCTATTATGAATATAGTGTAAAGATGTTTGTTTTTTTATCTCTGTTGTGCCAGCTTACAAATCACTAATGAACAAATGCTAAGCAGAAAATGATTGTAAAAAAGCCCACTAACCGAAGTCCTACAATTGGTTCAATAGCTTAAATAGCTATATTTTTTTTTATTTCATACTTTTTCCACAACAATCCATCTTCACTTTTTTTTTTCACAAACAAAACCCGTTTTCACTACTTATTTATAAAATATATTAATACATAATATAATTGTCTTCTCTTTATATGTGTTGATTTTTGAAAACATAAAATTTATGCTATTCCAAAATCATCTCACTTGACGCTAATTTCAAACACTTTACAATAATTAATTATCAAGGTAAACTTTATAATAAAATAAACATAAACTCTTAAACTGAGCAAAAGGGGGGAGTTTTTAGAGTGAGAAGCTTTCCGCTTCTCTCTAGTTGTTTTTGGAATAATGAGATTCAATGCTGAAATATTTATTTCAATTGAGTTAAAATCCTTCAATCCTTTAATTGAATGGGCAAAATTTGAAGATATCATCCATATTGTTGAATTTGGGCATTGTTGTCTGGGATGGATTGATTTAGCAACGGATGAATTTCACTGGTTATTATCAAGTTTGAAGGAGTTCATCGGAGTCAGAATTTTTCGGTTGGCAGGAGGTAGCAGCAATTTCAATCAACCGGCAAGGTCCTTTCCCTGGGATTAAAATCGAATTATCATGGTAGATTCTTCGAATTGGTAGAAATGAAGAAGCTCGATCGAACGAGCATTATTTTTTCGGAGGGGAAAAACTCAAAAAGGGTGGATGAGAATTCTTCAGATGATGTATGCTTTCTCTGATGTTGGTTTGGAGGCTAGTTTCCATCGCCCAGCTCATGTCTCTGGTGACCCTCAGCGTCAGATTTGGAGGCCGAAAGGTGGTTCGAGGAGTAGCGAGGCATCGAAATTGCTAACTAAGATTAAGAGTGGCGGGGGTCTTAGAAAGATAAGTTTCCTAAGCTCATCTAATAAGTTCGATGGTGGTGAAGGTAATTCGGCATCGGGCGAGGAGGAGATAAGAGCAACCCACGTTGAAAATAGGTCTATTGGGCTGGATTTGATCTTTGACAATGACAGAAATAGATGCAGGGTAGAGGTGACAAGGAGTTATGGTGGTAAGGAGGTGGCATAAAAAATGCAAGACGGTGTCGTCGATTCTGATCTTGAGAAGGCTGCTATGAAGATTGGTGACGAAGAGGCGTCAGGCAAGACAAGTGCTTCAGGCGGCGGGCTTGGATTCAAAAATCAGGAGGAGGCGGCCAAGAGGGGTGCGGCTAAGAGGGGTGGTCATGTCGGCAAACGAAAGGTGGACGGACTCATTGCGGCGTCGTCTGGTGGTTGCGCAGCAGTGAGCGAGTTTTCTGGAACGTCAAATTGTCTCGGGAAGGTAAGGCTCTTCAGTGAAGGAGAAACTAAGTTGGTAGGGGAAGTGGAGAAAAATGCTACAAGTGGCATGGAGAAAGAATTTTCTAGGTTATGTGATGCCCATTTGGGCTAGCTTGGTAATGATCCAATTAAATCTTCTAATGGGCTTAATTTTGATGAGATAATCAAGCTTGGTGAGCTTGTAAAGGGAAGGGAGAATCTTTGAAAGTTGAATTTTTCAGTTGATAATATTGGATGCAAAATGTCCAATCCTTCTTTGGAATCTTTAAATGGGTATGATGAATTAGCATTGAGTATCTTGAAGAATTTTAACAAGATAAAATATCATAGTAGAGGGGGGAAAAAGATGGGTTTAAGAACAAAAGACCCGGCTTTATCAAGTACGTTAAAAAGATTAGAATGAGAGGTTAAGTCAACAAAAAAGAGCTTCATGATTCTGCTAGTATTTTTCTATCCTCCAATTTATGATTTTCCACAATATTTTGAGCTATGGTTTCGAGCTTGTCCTTGGGTTTGGAGTTTCCGTTTTTGCATTCTTTCGCTTTTTGGCCTTAGGTTGTGTAGGTTTTGTGGCTCGTCTTTTTTTAGGGGGCATACCTTGTGGTGCCGGGCTATTCGGTCTTGGATTTTTTTGTCATCATCTTTCTCTATAAGATGAGTCTTGTATTTTTGTTTTCTATATTTTTAATAAATTATTTCTTTGGCAATAAAAAAATAAACATAAACTCGTAATAAAATATTAAAAATACTAGTACATGCATTGCGTGGACAGACCCAATCGACTCAATCTAGATTAATCGGCATTCGATTGAGACTTAATTTCCTTTAAGCAACGTCTTTAGATCTCATCCAGCTTTTGCCTCCTAATTTCCTAAAATATATCCAAACGGCTCGATCAGGGCTAATACAGGCTCAATTAAAGTTTCTTGATACCTGTGATTACAGAAAAATAAATATATTGAACAGTTCTTACTTGAACATGGTAAAAAAAAATGCAATCAAATGGTAAAAATACAACCATGCTGTTTAAATTGGGATTTCATAAATTTTTTAATTTTTTTTTTTTTACAATGTAAAAAAACTAGGGAAAAAAACTGTCTTTTCAAATCTTACGGGCAAGTGTAAAATTAACCAAAGTTTAGGAGGTAACTGTTAATTAATCTTTTTTAGTAGTAGTCATGACATTCAAGAGAGACTAAAAGAAAGAACTAGGCATAGAAAGAGCAGAAGAAGCAACATGATAGGCCTCAAATTATACAACCTTCCTAGGCACTACCAAAAGATGAACTTGTAATATCTTCCTGAAGGCACATCTAATGGCCTGCACCTCCTGATGATCTTGGATCAATGCTTCATTAGGCTTTGATATGCTATGGAAAGCATGTAAGTGATCAGTTATTATGGAAATTGACGTAAATTCATTAGCAATAACATAGGAAGTAGCTTCATAGATTGCTCCAAGTTCTACTGCCAAAGAAGAAAGGAGAGGAGCACAGTAATAGAACCCAACAAAAGCAAAACCCAAGTTGTAATAGTGGGTGATTTGGTTGATTGCCCAGTAAAACCCAAACAATGGTCGAATTTGGGTGTCCTAAAAAGTGGTCAAAAATTAACGCCACATGTGCGGAACATCTCGAACACATTGAAGAGGCTTAAGCTATCCATTTGGCAAGATTCAACTTCATAGGAAGTGCATTTTGGTAACTCTTCCACAAGAAGGCACAAAAATTTGTAAGAAATGTTAGTTGTCCAAAGCCTGTTAATCCTAGGAGTTAGATCGATATCCCTAGTAATGTTCAATCCTCTTAGGGTATTTGCCAACCTTGCCTTCATATAACCTTTATTGAGTAAATTTTATGAATGGTCCCTAACCTTTAATCATTGTTTCCTTTTAGTCCCTAACCTATTGAATATTATGTTTTAGTCCTAAACCTATTAAAAATGTTTCATTTTAATCCTAAATCTATTCAAAACGTTTCATTTTGGTTCCAATTTTTTGAAATTTGTTAACTCAAAGTATTTTTCTGATAACAACTATTTAGACCATAATTTAAATTATCCGGTAACTGTCTTACAATAAATTTAATCTATATAATAATTTTTTTTATAGTTAATGAAAAATTCAAATCACTTTTTTTTCTCTATAAATTAAACTTATTTCATTCAGAAAAAATACTACTAATTGAAATTGTCTATTAACTGTCCAAAAATATTAAACTGTTTAAATTTACTGGAAGACAGTTATGGAATATTTAAATTAGAATTTCAAAAGTTTCTGTCTAATAATTATTTTGAGTTAATGAAGTTCATCTGGTAATGGACAAAAATAAAACAATTTTAATAAGTTTAGGACTAAAACAGAACATTCAATAGATTAGAAACTACAAGAAAACCATAACTAAAAGTTAGAGATCATTTATATAATTTACTCAATCTTTATTACTTGAATATTTTCCAAAAGAAGATCCAGCTCAAAAAAAGGAATCCTGAACATTTTTACTAGATGTAGAAAGTTGTTGGATAGCTTGAATAACATCTTCATTCGAAAAGGCGCAACTTGGTCGTGGTAATCAGCTCAAGGGAAATATTAGCGAAGAGGGCAAATTGCAACTCCCCCCGCCCCACAAGGTATGGTACTATTTACACTTATCACCCTTCTGTTTTGAGAATATACATTTACCACCTAACACCTGACACCGCTAAACGAGTCAAAGCTAATGGAATGACCAGATTGATCCGAAAATGAGACTTGTCAAGACTTCAGCAAACCTATCGATCCCCAGACATTTCCTGAGAATAACGCAATGGCTGATCCTAAAATTTAAAAATCTAGCAATCACAACCCCCACCTCCCCAAATGCAACACTTCGTTCGAGGAGAAAATTTACTAATTTATCACTGCCGTTAAAATGCTCGCCAGAAAATTACAAATAAACCAATAATATTTGGATTCCAGTCAAATTACCCCAATTGAGTAATTTTTTGAACCATTAAACACCATCTACGAGTTCACGAGTGCACATGACCACACTGGTCCAAACAGGAAATTTGATTGTTGAAATCCCATCAAAATCTAAAAGGGAAGGTTACAATTACCCGAGTATGTCCTAACCTCCAGTTTGTCCCTTTTAGTTTTAGAAACTCATATTTTACCCCTATATTTTTTTATACTGTCTAATAACAACTTCTGAAATTATATTTAAATTATACAATAGTCATCTTCCAGTAATTTCAATTTATTAAATATTTTTTTATAGTTAGTAGACATTTTAAATTATTAGTTTTTCCTTTCGGTAAATATATTTTTCTCCCTATAAATACATATCAGTATTTTCTAATGGTCAGTTGGCTATGAAAAAAATATCAAAAATCTTAAAATTACTAAAATATAGTAATCAGATAGTTTAAATTAAGGTTTCAGAAGTTATTGTTGGTAAAGAAAATAGGGGTAAAATATATGCTTTTTAAAATAAAGGAGACAAAGTGTATGTTAGACCAAACCACAGGGGGACTTTTCTAATTTTTCCAATCTCAAATCTAACCATGAGGTTGTCTTCTACATCGCTGCTCTCTATCTTCATTGTAATCTTAAGATGTGACTTCTTGAAACCACACTACTCCACAATCTAACCATGACATTGTCTTCTACACCCCCGTTCTCTGTCTTCATTGTAATCTTAAGATGTGACATCTTAAAACCACACTACTCCACACATGTTATAGCAAGTGCGTACACTTGGTTTTTGTGAGGTTTTAGTATGGTTGAGTATTTAGTTAGTTTGATTGGAAATCGATTCAAATATAATAATTTAATCACTTTTGTTTTTCATAAAGTGTATCTAAATTGCCCAAATTACATGTTACAACTAATTCAATCAGTTCAAATTACATTTTGATTTATTTGGTTTTGTTAAGCAGAAAAAGCCCACATGGCAAAAAAAAAATGGGTTAGTCAAGGCTTTATTAGTGATAAAACCTCTCTACTCATTATCAATTGGTTTTAGGTTAGGTGCTTTAACATGGTATCAAAGCTTAAGGTTCAAAACTACCCAAGCTATTGTAAAATATAACCCATGTGATAGAGCTAAATTGGCCTACACGTGAGGGTTATGTTAAGTGAAAAAATTTCATATGACCAAGAAAAGGGGTTTGTCAAGATTTTATATGATGTTGAGGTCTCTCCACTCATTACTAATTGGTTTTGGATTAGATGCTTTCAAAAAATCCCAAGTAATAGAGCTGAAGCAACCTACATATAAGAAGATGTGTTTAGGGGAAAAATCTCATATGGCCAAGAAAAAATGCTAGTCAAGGCTTTATATAGTGATGAAGTCTCTCCACTCATTGCCAATTTTAAAAAAATGATCTTCTTTTTGGAGACTATCATATTGTTACCCATGATGTAACATAGCAAATTCATAGGGAAACTATCGTATTAAGTAACAGATCAAACTCTAATAACATCAGTACGAGGTCACAAAATTTTTACACACAGTTCCTCAAAAAACTTAATAAGTCACATCACAAAATTGTTAAGTTTTCTTCTCAGTCGTCTGTACAGGATTATTCTCTCTTCTGTAAAAGAAAAGTAAGATTATTATGTACCTTCTATATGATTAATAACCTGAACTGGATTGGTACTGAAAGGACTTAAACTATCCAGGTTTTAAGCACACACCGTTGAACATGAAGAGAAGTAACAATTGCATGATCTTGACAAGCTTTTATTTTTATTTTTTTTCCCTTTACTTTAAAAGTAAAAGGTACAGCTGTGGTTTTTTGTTTTCCTCCTTCATCTCAAGGATTGTTGGGCGGTGATACAGCTAATTTTCTTAGAGACCTTCAAGAAGAATTCCGCAAGTGGAGGCAGCAAGTGCATCTCAACAAGAAAAGCAGAAAAGCCAAAAAATGTTGGCCTTTTCATGGTTTGACGATGATTGAAATTGCTGAAATGCTTACTGTCTGTGAAAAGGTCACTATGACCTGCTCACTGTTGCTGAGCTACTAAAATATCCAACCTCGGCAGGTGATTGGAGAGGAATTTGTGGAATTGGTACAGAAAGAGTTGGACATGACTAATCCTGAGATCCATTTGCTAGTACAAAGGGAAGTGGCATAAGTGAGAACATATAAATAAAACTTTTTAAAAACACTTTATCTCATTTATTTTAAAAATTTTCGTTCAAATAATGCTCACCCTAGATTTTTTTATAACAAAAAACAAATAAAACTTCAATGTTTGACCTAAAAGTTACTTTAAAGTGCATCATGGTTGAAAAAACCCACCTCCATGTTAAGTTACCCATTTCCCTCTGTGAAAAAAGTTGTAATATTTTGTATCATATTATGAGTATCACACAAGAAAAAAAAGAAACGTAAAGCAATAAAGCATTTCCATTTCTATTACTACTTTAAGCTAAAAATATTTGGAAAAATCACTTAGACCCCTGAAGTATAAGCGAAACTACATTTTTATCCGCCTTGTTTTAAATATCTACACTACCCCCCTAAAGAGTTAACTCTGTCTTCTATCTTTATGACATAAAAGGGAAAATACTTACTTTTGCCCTCCTAGCTTTTTTCCCTAAAAATTTTGCTTCACCAACTTCTACATTTAGCAAGCTGTCTCCTTCCATCCCTCCTCACTCCCCTACTTCTCTGCTTCCACATCCACCTCCATTTACGACCTCACTTCTGCCACCATCCGCTACCCTATTGATTGACCCTACCTCATCAACCTTGACCTCTAGGCAACTAGAACCTCCTTTCTCCTCATCTCTACCTCCTCCTCTCCCCTTACCGACTGGGTACCAGAACCAGGGAAACTCGATCCGGCATTGCAAACATCTATGCTACCTTGAATTAAGAAAATCATAACCAAAGCATAAGCACGCGTTGAAAACCCTCAAAATTTGGGATTCTTCATACTGTACACTATGATTTTCCCGACTATATTATAAACAACAAACTACAATTGCCCTACATGATGTATCAAAACTGATGATCAACGAATGTAGCTCCTAGCTTCAAATTTGAAAATTTGAGTCTTGAATTGGATTTTGCCACTACAGAATTGAAAACTTACCGATTTCTAAATAAGAAAATACATAAGGTTTCAATATGAACATATTGGAGTTTCAAGACCGTTTATGGGGCTAGCCTTCGCTTTTGGGGTTGCCTTGCCTGCTGGTTGATCTGAACTACTCCAATTTCCCCTCCTTGAACTATAATTTCTTCTTTCTTTTCCTTCTCTTTGGGCCTTCACCCAATCTATTCTTTTTTTCTCACCCTCTTTAAGTCATTTCCATTCCTAGCTTCAACTTGTCTTTGTCAAATCAAACGCAAACACCTTTAGGGGTGTAAACGAACAAAACATTCGGTGAACCGTTTGAGAACCGTTTGACAAAAGTTCATTTATATTCATTTATTTAGTTAAACAAACAAACATAAACAGATTTTTCTATTCAATTAATTAAACGAATGAATACGAACAAGGTCTCATTTGTTCATTTATATTCACGAACCGTTCAACTATTATTTATTTATGTTCATTTATTTATTTATGTCTATTTGTTTATTTATTTATATATTGGTTGTACATTTATTATTATATATATATTTTATATATCATATATTTTTATTAGTGTCGACCTACTCTACATATACATGATTATGCTCGAATCTCCCCCAAATTAATCAAATGTCTTTGTTTTCCCAAATATAATCAGTCATTTTCCTTTCTGTGTGAACCTGTAACAGCACCAAGCTGAGTCCCATAACCCTAACCCATAATTTCTCTCATAATCACCTATTGCCCTGTCGGTTATTGCTAAACTTGCCTAATTCAAATTGGTGGTAGTCATCAATTTTAATTGTTTGTGTTCGTTTAATAATACACGAATAAATACAAACAGAGAATTTGCATTCGTTTATTGTTTGTATTTATGTTTGTGTTCATTAAAAGTTAAACAAACAAACACGAATATAGCTCATTTGTGTTTGTTTAATTCGTTTACAACCCAAGACACTTTGCTGATGATGTCGCATAACTGGACCCTCAAGAGGTAATCCAAATCAAGATCGCAAATTCATGGAAGTAAGGATAAGCTGCTCCGTTTGCCACTAACCCCTATCGCAATGTCTAGATTTTTGGACTGCAAATCTTTTCGGTGGTAGAGGCTGTGCTTTCTAGAGTCCCATCCAATTCGGAGCTCTCTTTTATTCATAAATGGCAGATGAAAGCCCCACCATAAAACCACCGCCTTTGTGATTTTGATTTGTAGTAACGTGATCAGACTTATTCCCCATTAGATTTGTTTTTCACGAGCGACCTACTAACTTCATCTTCTGCTAGAATGATCAAGGGATCGGTGTCCTTGTGGCTGCCAACATTGAGGGAGATATTCAACGGACACATCAATCAAGGTTGGAGATTTGTGGGGATCGATCATGGTGGAAAGATCGATGAGGAGCATTTGTGGCCTGGCCCTTGGATGAAGGCTAGATCAACTTCGCACGTTGTTTTAGTTTTAACCCTAAACGTTTTCTTCCCCCATCAGTATTAACGTTAACTTGAGTTGACGACTTGGACGGAGCAATTGCTTCAGCTCGAAATCATCGCACCAGCCGGCAGCCCCAACAGAAACAAAGTTTCTCTTCGACAGTGGCTAAACAGAAAAGAGGCTATAGCCATCATCTTTTACCTGGCATCATCTCATGTCCGTGATTCAAAACAGATGAACGGTTCGTGAATATAAATAAACAAATGAGACCTTGTTAATGGCCTTGGGGTAAATTGAAAAGGTCGAGAGAAGTTTAATTCTGCCTTCCTTGTAGAAATCAACCGGATTTTTCCCTTGCTGTAAGCTTCATCACTCGCATGAGTAATATATACTTTGTAAAGTTTGCACCCTTTCTGCACTGATTGCATCATTAAATTCTTACATGCTTCTTTGCAGGATTTACAATTTGGCTCCCAGGACAAATTTCTTACCTAGCTAGATCATATTTAAAGAACTGTCATGAAGCTAAAATATCTTAGCAAAGACTGAGCTATTTCCTTTGGCAGTTGAGAGATGACATCATTGTGTTCAGGAGTTTAGGTTGTGCCTTCATCAGTTTGTCATATTTTTGCGACTCTGCAAAGCTTTTGAGTCAGGAAAGGCCGTGCAGTTTGTTCTGTGCTATTAACTGAGCTATTAAGCTTCTGAAATATCCTTTTGGATCCTGCTACTGTTCCAAAAACTTTTGTTGGTTCAGAGATGTTGGATGGGAAAATGGTAAAACTTCTATTATTAGTTATCACAAGAAGCTTTGTGTGAAGGCAGCTGATATGAGATTGGTAGGTTTTGATGGGATAATTTAATTGCAAATTGCAAAAGAAGCACCCTTACTAAATATTAAACATGTTACTAAGCATGGAAGTATGATATTGATTATTGGTTAAACACCCTTACTGAGATTTTATAATCCCATTTTGTTTTTGCTTTAAATGTTCAGGAAATGTCATTCAAAAGCTCGAACTATAGGTTCTCAGTGTGTGCAGGTTATGCTGTTGACTAGAATGTGTGGACTTGATCTGTTGAAGCTACTGTTGTTACTATTACTGAGCAAGGTGGACTACTGATGAAAGCTACTACTGAGCATTTAGCTACTGTATTGTACCCTTCTGTGGAGTTTTTTTCAGTAATGCCTAGTCTGCTATAGTTGTTGGTGTGGTAATTATGTACTGAACAAAAGTGATGATTAGAACATGTCTTAAGTGAAAAGTTCTCACAAGTATGTCTGTAAACTCTCGTTTTAGTAATGAAAGTAATTGTTGCCAAATTTAAAACTTGTGTTGACTTTACTAATGTATCACTGTTTTTTGCAAAAGTTTTATTTGAATAGCAACAATTTCTATTTCTACATGGAACTCAGTTCAGACAACTTAGTTTCCATTAAATCAGCACAGAACAAGCCATTAAATCAGCACAAAACAACTTAACATCAATATCTCCAAATAAACAAGTGGCAACCTTTAAATGAATTCATGTCTACTACATCCAAAAGTACTTAATAATCCAAAAATTCAACTGTCTATTGGGAAATTTAAGAGTACATTTTTCCAAATTTTGCAATGACTTATGCATATTCACTTCTCATTTGCGTTCTGCTCAAGGTCAATAGGTAACAATTGTGCTCCTGCTTGGTTGGAAGCAGCCATTAGCATCTCCTATAAGAGTTAAACAACATGAATAACATATTAAACTTAGCATAACGAATAATAAAATGAACAATATTATATTCAAATTATGTCACTGAAGAAACAACTTATTAATGTACCATAAATCCTGAAAGAGCATGCCCGCTAAATGGAATCGACTGAATGCTTTCCTGATGATGCCATACATTATTTAAACATGGTTCCTATATTCAGCTCATAAGAATTAGGTTAAAATGTAATAATAGAAAAATAGAAAAGTAGAAAAACATACCAAAGCATTTATGACCACATCAGAGTTCATCTCTGTAACATGTGGACTTGTTTGTGCCTCATTAACAATCCTGAGAAGAGTTAATCATTGCTCTATTATAATATTAAATATAATTTGAATAATATTAATGAAACTTATTAATAATGATATATTTGTTTTTTTGTTCGTAAGAAATGACTAAAAAAATACTTACTTCTTTTTTTGGTGTTTTGCATGAGTCCCTTTAGAGTCACTATTTCTCTTATAAATTAAACCACTTGTGCTCTTCTTACAACTCTTTTCTACACTGCTTTTTATTCTCACTGATCTAGGACGCCCTTTTGTAACCACTTGTATAGGATCTCACAAACTCTTCCCATGAGAAATCAAATTATCATTACTATTTCATTTCTCAACTTCAATAGCATCACAACTTAAGTTGCAAAGTTCATCAACCAGTTTGCTAATACCATGGAGAGCATGATCATAATGCTTCTTGGATCTTGATGCTAATTCACAAAGCTCAAGAGAATGCAGCATTGCACTATTATACCATAGAATTGGGGAATCAAATGAATTGTTTGGTGATGGATTTTGAACAATTTCTGAAGTAACATACTTCTTAGCATCTTTTGGCAATCTCTTCAGTATGTATCCTAGAGGCAATGAATGAACTTTTTTCTTTAAGAAAATAGTCAAGATATGCCCACACAATATGCCCATGAAATCAAATTTTTTACAACTACAAGAGGCTTGGCAAGATGCAGGCTTAAAAGAAACCATGTAAAATGGCTTTTGCTTACTAATCTCATGTACCTTGTAAAGCTTAGTCTCACCAAATATCTCAACTTTGTCAGAAACAAACTTTTGGGCATTAATCAACTCATCTTGAAATAACTTGAATATTTTCCTGGTGTAAACTTGAGATGCTTCAGCTTCCATGAGATACAAAGTTTTCAACATAGGTCTTGAATTCATAGTCTTGAAGTTCTGTTGTCGTTCTTTATTATATCGAGCATCTAATGCTTCTTCAAATTGCTTCACAAACTTACTCACAGAAGTGCTGGCATTTACATAATCCTTAAAGAACTTATTCAAACTTTCACTCCTTTGTGTTGTTGACATACCAGCACAAAAAATCCTATGTGAAAACGCAAGAATCCACTTTTCACGAATAAAGTATATCTTATCAAGCCAAGAATTACCTTGTAAGTTATACTTTAATGTGACATCTATCCAGGCATCTTTAAAGTCTTTAGGTGAAATTGACCCATGAATACAATTGTTGAAGTCTTTCTTGAAATCTTCATTTTGATGATAGACATGGCTCAAATTTTCTGGAAATTTTTTTTCTATGTGCCACATACAGTAATGATGATTAGTATTTGGAAGAATTTTGGCAATTACATTACTGATGGCTGAATCTTGGTCAGTGATGATCATTAATGGAGACTTCCCAGATATTGCTTCAAGCCAAGTCCTGAGTAACTAAATGAAAGTCTCTTCTGTCTCATCCCATAAGAGAGCACAACCAAACAAAATAGAGTGAAAATGGTGGTTTACTCCAGCAATTGGTACAAATGGCATTTTATATTTATTTGTCAAATAAGTAGGATCAAATGACACAACATCACCAAAGTATTTGTATGCCATTCTTGAACGTGAATCAACCCAAAAGCAATTTGCAAGACATCCATCAATATTTGATTGAATTGCATAAAAAAATCCTAGATCTTTTGTCTGACAATTTTTCAAATAATCTAGCATCGTTTGGGCATCCCTCCTATCAATGTGCTTTTCCCTTTTTCTTTTCAAATAATTGTATATATCATGTTCAGTTAGGTTAAGATTATCAACTCCACCAAATTCATGAGACAAAACAGAAACTATCTTACTTGGACAAACACCTGAGTCATCTAGAAGATCCATGAGATCCCTCTGAGCTTTTGTGGACCGCTTATGTGAACGAAGAAACTATGTGCTCTTTGGAGTTGCCAATTCATGATTGTGCTCTGCAATGAATCGCATAACAAGGCATCGGTCTTGTCTCTTTGCTACTCTAATCATTGCTTTACAACCTTCTCTAATTTGATCTGGTGCTCCATGAACATGGTCTTTCTTAAAATACTTGTTTGCACGAATGCCCTCTTTTGAACAAACAAATTCTCGACCAATAATCTCTTTGTTGGACCTCGATCTCATGACCTTAAATTTTCTGATACTAAAACCAACCCATCTAGCATATTATTATAGTGATCTCCAGCATCATCTATTGATTCAAATTCCATACCTATAAAAGGCTCTAATATCTCCATTGCTGCCTTCTTTTCCTTGGGAAATTCTTCATGTGTATCATTATTTTCTTCAATTATACAATCATCTACTTGAAAGTCACCTTCAAATGTTATTTCTGAGAAATCCATACTGCAAACATAGTCAATCAAATTATTAATACTGAATGACATCCAAACAACAAACTAATTAATTTGCACATGCTTCCAAAAAACAATCGAAATTACCTTACACCATGAGAAGTTTGAGAAAAAGCAAAATAAAAATAGGCACTATGGGTTGACAATCAACTAAAAACTTAACAAGTTTGATTTCTAATTCCATGTTTTTCTTGGTACTAATTTTTTATTTCATACTTTTCTTGGTACCTTGCATTTCACGATACCAAGTCAAAAAATTAATCTCAATCAAAACCAACACACAGCTACTCCACAAAGCTTTTTCTGTTGATCAAGGGTGCAAGAGACAATTGCTACTGCCTCTGTTCACAATCACTGCTGCCTCTGCTCACAATCACTGCCTTCCTAAACTTGAGAGAAAACTGATGCGAGATCCTATGAGGAAAAGATATAATTATACAACACAAATCAATGAAAGAAGGACAAAAATAGAAACGGACTAGCTAGAATTATTTCATCCTTCCTTTGCCAATTCCCCATTTTTATTTTGTTCCATGTATAGAAATTTTGTGTCTTACAATTGCAATTCTATTGCTAAATCCGATAAAAATTAGTGAAGAATACCGGCGGCAGAAGCATGGTAGACTTAGTAGTTCGATAATCGCGGCTCGTAACTGAGAATTTAAGCCGCTGGACAGGAGACGATGCCGGGTAAAAGATGATGGCCGTAGTCTCTGTTTCTATTCAGCCACTGTCTAAGAAATTGCTTTGTTTCTTTTGGGGTGCCGGCTGCTGCGATGGTTCTGAATTGAAGCAATTGCTCCGTCAAAGTCGTTAACTCAAGCTAACATTAATACTAACGGGGGAAGAAAATGTTTAGGGTTAAAACTAAAACTAGTATTAATAAAAGTTACCAATATAAGCTGTTGGTGGAGAGAAAAAATTGCACCGGCGGTGCATAAAATATTAACCCTTTTTTATTTGCCCAAAAATGTTGACAGATGATGAAGTGATGATGGGTACAACACTGTACTATAGTGTGAAAACTTGGGGGGCCAAACGAACGAAAAAGGTTAGAACGTAAGAAGGGTAAGAAAGTTCTTTTTTTACCTTACCGCTCATTTACAGAGATAACTTGTGAGGGGGATTAAGCGTAGGTATTTGAAATAGGGAGACATAAATGTAGGTTTTACTAATTTTCAGGGGCTAGGTTTCTGTCATTTTCCCAAAATATCTTGCTACTGTAATTGCTTACATGAACCAAACCTAATTGACCCAAATTGAACCGATCTGGTTTGGATCTGACCGGTTTTGGTTTACCGGCTCGTGGCGGTTGTCAATCGCGTGACGTAATCATCTAGCTCATTGAATTTCCTTTTGCTCCTCAGTTTCACGATTTCGCTTCATCAAATAGGTGATAGTTGTTCGTCTAAGAAGCCATGGAGATGGGGCAAGAGAAGAGCAGGTCGAGAAAACTGAGCAGCTTCAAGGAAGCTAAGGACAGTTCTTCTCTTGCTCCAGTCAATAATCTCGACGACGGTATCCTTATGCACATCTTCAGCTTCTTATCCCCAATTCCAGGTCCATTTCTATCTTTGTTAGGGTTTTTATCGGTGCTCTTGTTTCCAAGACTTGTATAGATATAATTCATTCACGGGCTCACTCAAAATTTAAACTTTCTACTGCCATGTTCGCTTCGTAGATTCTTCCTTACCTTCCCATTCGCTGATTTTGGGGTTACTGGATATCTTGATGTGTAGTGGACTGGAAGCTTTCATGTAGTTAATTAAAGTTTGGCCCTTTCATTTAGATGCACAACCTGTTCTGTTAAAAACCTATATTTTTGTTCTTTGTATAATAGGAGACGCTTTTGGGTTTCTCTTTAATTTGTGATTGGTTGTCATTCACTCAGTATTCTGAACCTATGATCTTCCTATTAGTTATTGTGACAAATTTGATTGCCTGTGTACTCAATTGAGGCCCAAGCATGCTTTGTTTGCAAACTCTTCGCCTTTCTTCATTGCTTAATCTATTTGGTTTTCTGGTACAAGTAGCATGAAAGAATCTTTTTCAAATGTATTTGATCTCTTGCACATTTTTCTACGAATTCTGCTGTCTAAAAGCTGCCCAGTGCATGACCATTGAGTTTGCAGATCGGTATAATACTGCCCTCGTTTGCCACAGATGGCATTATTTAGCTTGTCATCCTAAAATGTGGCTGCGAGTAGAACCATCAGTCACAAATATATCGGAACCTGATGTTTACCCTGACATAGAGGCAGCAGTAGCTGCAGCAAGGTATGTGAGGTATTAAGATTTCGATGGTTAATAGAAGACAACACCTAATCAGTAAGTTTTCTCTCTATAGACCTGGTGACACAATCCTAATTGCAGCTGGTGGAATCCATCTCACGTCAAATATTCAGATTGATAAACCACTTTGCCTGGTATGCATTAAACACTCTGATATTCAAGTTATTATTGTTACCAACTGGTTATTTGGCAATATCAATCCTGTTATTTACTTTCTATTACGTTTTTACCTGTTACACTTGATGAAACTAAGTTCAAGACTGGCCATCTTGAAGTCATCATACTAGATTTGAGGGTCAGTAGCGTGAGGTTTGTAATGTTCATTCATGCTAAAGTCATATTGACTATATATTCATGCAAAAGTAAACTCACAATGTTTTGCATGAGGGGCCCTTCGTGAAGCAAGCCCCTTTGAAGGCAATATTTGACCACCTTGCGGTTCCATCTTAAGAAAAAAATTGTTCTTTGTAGTTTATATACTGTGATCTGAAAGAGAGAGAAATTTATTCATGTCACTATTGTTATTCTATGGCATATTACTCTCAGCCAGCTGCAAAATATGGAGTTAAGATGTCTTTGCAATAGGGCTTGGTGAAGGAGATATTAACACATTCGGTATTCCAAATCTTTGCTGTTTTGGAGGAAGGTTTCATTTTTCAAATTATGTCCAACATTTGTTGTTGGAGGAAAATAGTAATATTCTCATTCAAATGGTGTGGAAACAAAGCCATGACTTTTTTCTGATTAGGAAAAGCTAGAGCAAACTTGTCTCTAATATTGCACCTTTAGAAGGAATTCTCTTCCTGCAATGCATTTCGGATCATACATTTGAGTAACACCGTAAGAGCAGCACCATGCTGAAAGTAAACTGCTTGGCTTCTCTTTCTAATTCATGTTGACATAGCCATTCCAGGCCTAAGTCTCGTAGATTCTATTAACGTTGGCATAATGAGTAAATATGGAACTCAAGTAAGATTTGAGACTTATGATCAAGAATTTCTTCAAACCTTTTTTTGGCTCACTAGCTCAGGTGACTAACAACCGTTTGGATTTATGGGTATGATGCAATTGTTGAACTGAATGGTGTCATTCGACTTGTAGCTTGCAACTCTGTTTTCACAATGATGCTGAACTAAAATTTTTAGTTGTATGTTTGGATGCTGAAGTTCTTGAACGTCATTGCCTCCTTAAAGAGTTGAATCCTTTTAGGCTCAACTAATGTTTGTAACTTGCCCAGAATCATGCTTTAATTTTTCAGAAACTGTAAAATGTGTTGTCAGAGACTCAAGAGACCAAAAAGTGCTGAATTTATCTGCTTTATTTAGTGTGAAGACTGAAAATTTGCACTCCTATATTTCGGCAACTCCTATGTCTCAACTTGCTTTGTTCAGATTGGAGCAGGGGAACTTCCTGATGAAACAACCCTTGTGTGTTTTCGGGGTTCAGACAGGTTTGTGAAACTTCCTATTATGCTTTATTGTTTTTATTCTGTATCAATATCTCCGTCATTCATTTGGCTGTGTGGAAGTTTTCTGTTTTCTGTTTTATTTTCATTGCTTTTGAAGTAAAATTTAATGACATGTTTGGTGAACATGAACTTAAACTTTGGGAAAAATTGAAGTGTACAAGTCTTTTTTATCAATGTTTTTAAGCACGGTTTCAGAACTGGAAATAATTTCAAAAATAGAAAATAGAACTCAAACAGAACTTTCAAGAACACAAAACAGGAAGCAATAGAGTAAAAGTGACACCAAACAGCTCTCTCGCTATGTGATAAGTTGGCTAACATATATGTATTAGGATTATCTGCTATATCTAGCTATATTTGTGAAAGTTCTGTTCCTATTGCGTCAAAAGAGATGGTAGTTGGTATGTGCCTTCCCATTTTTGTTGAGCAGTGCGTTGGAGTTCCTGACCACATGCAAGTTGATGAACTTAACGGTGAAGGCAGAGCTGGGTTGCTGCCTGCTTCACCGGAGTGGGAAGCTGATCATTGATGGATGCATACTTCAGTGTGACTCAAACCCATTGGACTTCCTGTCTTTCCCCATCATCAGTACAGCTTCTAGCTTTGCCTCAAAATCTAAGACCAATGGAGATAGTGTATCAGTCTCGCACACTCGGATAGAAGGAGGTGCAAAGGCTGTTCTAACCAATGGAGACTTAGTACTGCAGAGGGTCCGGGTCATTTATGCGCAGACTTCTCTCTACTTCTGGTTTGATGTTGATCGTAAGTGACTTGTGATCTACATGACCTGTGATCCACCCTTCCAGCCACAGTAACATTACCATTTAATTTTAGTTTGTTTTCGTTGTGGACTTTCATGTTTCCTGTAATCTTCCCCTGATTATATCTTTGTTCAAACAATGTTTGTTCAGGCAGAGATTCAAATTGTAGAATTTGTAGCTGGTTTCAATTTTTGTTCGTTTATTTCCTCCTTTTGTGGCTTGAAACCTGTATGAAGCATTAGTAATACATAGGTTTGAAATCAAACTGAGCTTTTACCAGGTAGCTTAGCTCTAGTGAGCTCTACTAGACCTAGCTCTAGTGAGCTCCAGCATACATTATGGGGTTGAAGTCTCGAGTCTTTTTTAGGTTTAAATCCACGATTGGTCTTTGAACTATAATGAATCCAACATTCGGCTCATTCAATCAAAATCTGTTTCCAGTAGCCCCAAACCATAGAAATTGTGACTAACCAGTTTCTGAATGGCCACAAACAGTAGCACCTCAAAGGAGTTCAACTTTGAAACTTCGCTCAACACTAATCTTATCATATATAGCCCCAATTTGTGCTCAATAACTTTAATATGTTCAACTTGATCATTCTACTTCTTGAAACTCAATGACGTACTTATCCCTAACCCCAAGTTGCGCAAGACCTCATTTGTGGCGATGTACTTTGTCGTTATGCAGAGGCCAAGGGGGTACAACTTTTATATTTTAAGAGCTATTTGGGAATCAATTTTAGCGTAAGGGCCAAAAAGTTAGATTCATTATGGTTCAAGGGCTGATTAGGCATTTAAGCTCTTGTGCTCCAATAATGGTTTACTCACATACACCCCCTCATATTAGATCCATAATTGCACTTAGTCCCTTCAGGTTTCAAAACTTACAATTAGCCTCTACTTGAAATAACTGAGCATATTTATTCACACTTTGTCATTGTAAAGTCAAAGTCACACATAACCTCCTAAAGTTTTAAAAGTTACAGTCGAGTCTTGATTATATTGAGCCTATAGAGTTGAGCTCAAGCTTGTATCAGGCCAAGCTCGACCCAAATATTGGGGATCGTCAAGCAACAGTAAATTATCCAAGCTTGAGCCTATGACGTTTAATACGTTCGGGTAAATCTGTCCAGTAATACTGTGAAACGAAGAAGAGGTCGAAAAACATGCTAACTCTTGTATTCCTACAATCAATTCAATTTACGACCATGAAAAAAAAAATCAAGACTACTAACATTTCGAAGTACAATATATATCACTTCACTCATTGAAACGAGAAAAAGCCGTTCCTTGCTGGCTAAGTAGCCAAGCATATGTTCAGCAAACAAAGGCAGCACCTACGCTCCAATTAAATATTTTTCAATAAAGTGAAGGGGAAAAAAATCAACATCTAATTGTACACCCTACAAAAATTAATATCACATGTCACCGTCAGTTATTTTCCCTGCTTTTCTCCGTTACAGTGGGTGCTGTCCGATTCTTACCAGCCACCAGAAGACCTTTCTTGTTCCTCTGGACTTTAGATTGCAGCCCATACTTGAGACGGAACAGAACCATATTCTCTTTGTTGAGCTTCAGCTTATCCACGTCCTTGTGATTCGCAGTCACTTCACAGAAAACCCGTGAGTTAAGAGCGCATAAATTCTATTCAGCAATTCGGTTCGGTGATTCAGAGAAGAAGAACTTCAAGGTAAGAGTAACATATTCTATTTCTCCAAATGATCAACTTTATGTTCTTCCAGTCGCATATATCAGTAATCAAGCCAGCCATTAAGCTGGTTTATCCCAATTGTACCTCCCAAATCACAAGCTCAGGTTCATTGACTCTTTCCTCTCAATTCCTACACTAAACTAAATAATATACTTATTTTGAGTTACACATAAGAATTTGTTTTATCACCAACCCAACCATGATCCCCAAATAAAAAAATGGAAAAAAAAGGTGGTGTCAACTTACTTGGTGTTAACTTATATGTATTACAGTTTCAATTCATTTTGTTGAAGCCTTCCTTTCTATTACCAAATCATCAGCGGAATAATAGTCTGCAATCAGACGGTACATGTACGATGGATTATGCCCTCCTCTGCAAAAGTAGAAAATGGCTGTTAACTGTAGAAGCAGATTACAGAATTAAATGAGCAACAAAACATGACCTGGGGTGAATGAAGGAAAACAAGGAAGCAAGGATTAAAACAGGTGAGAGGAATATAAGGTAGAAAGAATCCAAGAGCCGGACGTGAGAACTAAGACATAGAAAGGCAGAAAAAGGGAAAAGGTTTCCAATCCCCCAGGGTCATAATCAAACTTACGTGTCAGTAATAAAAAGACTAACAAGCTTTGGTGGCACATAATCAAAGGTGGGATTGACAACATGAAGAAGAGGGGAACCATTGCCACTTCCAAAGTCCATGCAATCAGAGAATTCTCCAAAATCCAGCAATTCAGACGGAGATCGTAGTTCATTTAGTAAGACTTCAGGATTGTGTGGATACAGTGGGCATAACTGCAAAAGGATGCACAGCACGACAAAAGTCACAATCTCATGAATATATATTAAAAAAAGTCATCCACTAGCATCAAACTATAGGACCAAGGTACAAGACTAGCATCAAACTATAGGGCCAGGGTACAAGACTAGCTCGGTAAATGAATAATTCCCTAAAAGACAAGTTGCTTCTCATACCTGATTGCACAAGGCAGTTACTCCTACAAAGGCCTAAATCACTTTTGGTCCCTCGATCTATGTTGACTCAGGCATTTTCATACTTGAACTCTTGGCAGGGTGCAACTCAGTCCCCCATCTATAAAACGTAGGGCACTTAACCCATTTAACTCATTAACTCGCTCCATGTCGAGTCAAGTGACACTAACTTCGTCAAGTTCTTAACCGTGAAGGCAACTGATCATAAGATTCTAATGCTTTGGGTCCTAAATTTAAAAAAAAAAAAAAAAAGGGAGGGGGGGTGAGGGTCGGGGATTTTAAGCACGTAATAGTTATTATGCACAGATTTATTATGTTTTTTTTTCAACAACTTTTTATAAGTAAAACATTATAAACTAAAAATTATACAAATCAAAGGGCACAGAAACTATTAAAAAAATTTAAAATTATAACATTTAATTTTGACTTCCTCTTTTTGGAGAATTAATAACACTAGGAAGAGAACAATCTATCTAAAATAATGATAACTTAAATAGTAATAATTTCTTGAAGTAACTAGTGTTTTTTTTAATGAAATTTCAACCCTCATCCAACCTACAAAAAAATAAAATAGATAACAAATACTTACTCTTTCAAAAAAATTTTACAAATTCTGTATTCTTTAAAATGTAGGATCTAAATAAAACTATAAATTAAACAAGCAATCATTATATATTAAAATTTTAGTCACTTTTTACTAATTTCCTCAAATACATCCTAATAGTTTATTTTTAGTATTTTCTTCTCAAGAAATTATGAGGTGGTAAAAATAAAAACAAAATAATTTTTAAAAGGAAAAAGCTGAAAAAATGTTCCCAAGCCTCACCTCCCTCGCTTCTGATGCAGATTCATCCCCTATCACCCCTCCTCATCGAAATCTGCCGCCATCTCCGTGACCAATTTCATCTTCCCCATGATCCACTCAATCTCTCCACCCCCACCACCGCTGCACTCATCGGCACCACCTCTGGACACCAAATCGTCTTCTCAGACATTTTTCTCCACCTCTTGCCACCATGGACATGGCCCAAGAAGTGCCCTCACTTTTATACCACACTGTTCTGGATGATTCTGAATAGTTCAAGTTGCAGATGGAGTTCAAAAGTCAAGAGACGAACGAATTAGATGGAATTGAAGTTAGCCAATTGAATGTCGCCTCGATTGAAGAGGAAGGGCCCCACTTGAAAGAATGGCTGGGTTGAGATAAGGAAGATCAGGATAATGGGTGGCACCAAAGATATGGAAGGTGGTTATTGCACCAAGATTAGCAGATTGTAGAGCATAAATGTGAGAGACGAAGACAGGTTGGGTATAAAAGAAAAAATAAGTTGGGTGACTTGGCATGCAGTTTTCTCTTTTTTAAGGTTTAGTCAAGCAATGAATGTGAGGTCAAAGGGGCAAAGAACTCTATGGTTCAAAGTTGGGGGACTGCGTTGCACCGTGCCAAAGTTCAAGGACTCCTTTGAGCGATTTAACATAGTTCAAGGGACCAAAAGTGAATTAGGCCCTCCTACAAAATAATCTTCTCATGTCCATCATTCAATAATCCTTTTTTCAAAGGAAAGTGCAGTTCAGTATTATTGATTCTAGGAAAACTTACAATTACCCCTGAGGTATACCCTAACCTACAGTTTGCCCCCTCTATTTTTAAAAACCTATACTTTGTCCCCTGTATTTTTTATATTGTCTGATAACAACTTTTAAAATAGTATTTAAACTATACGATACTCTTCTTCCAATAATTTCAATTTTTCCAATATTTTTTTTATAGTTAATAGACATTTTAAATTATCATTTTTTTCTTTCTATAAATGTATTTTTCTCCCTATAAATACATATCAGTATTTTTTAAAGGTCAGTTAGCTCTCAAAAAAATATCAAGAATCTTGAAATTACTATAATATTATTATTAGACAGTTTAAATTAGGGTTTCAGAAGTTGTTGCCGGACATTGTAAAGCAAACAGGGGGTAAAGTGTAGGTTTTTTAAAATAGAGGAGGCAAAGTGTAGGTTCGACCAAACCATAGGGGGGTCTTTGTAATTTTCCCTTGATTCTAATATCAAACCATCAGATTCCAGATAGGTGTAGATTCCTATTAGACTATAAGTCTTACCTAACTTTAAAATAATTTACCACATAAAAGGGACCCTATTAACTTTGCAATAAATCTAATATCAACCTCTTAGTACGCATGGATCTGTGAGTGCATTAAGCACTTGGGCCACCCAATCTGATGCAACATTTTTATGTTACTCTCCTGTCATAAAATACACTATCGTTTCTTCCACAACAACAAGCATCCACATTTGAGTACTCATATTCTACTTCAGAATCACAAGCATTTGGTCCCTTTTCTAGAGACTAATCTTGGAAACCACTTTTCTTATTGTGCCAAGTAAGAAGGGGGAAACAGTTGAAAGGGAAAACTGAGCAAAACAGTCTCGATGAAAATTGAAGGAGACATAATCAGTAAAAGCAAAAGAAAATCTTAGTGATGTTGCACATGCTAATGATTTAAATTACCTTGTGACTGCCAGCAAGTACAACGAAAGGCACAGCATGTTTTTGGGCTGCAAGTGCAACCATATTCAAACCGACAGGAGCTATAACCCCACCATTAGCCATAACAGCATGAGCCCCAACTATAACCTGAGTTTGTGAATCTCAAGTTAGAAGCTCATAATAGGAAACACCCAATCACTAAACAAAAAAGGGTCAAAGACAACCAAGCATACCATATTTACTCTGGAAATCATGGCAAAAACTGCAGAGTCAGTTATCAGTGTTGTCTGTAAACCTCTTGAAACCAATTCTCTTGCAAGAAGATGCCCTTGATATCTAATTAAAAACCCATGGTAAGCCAGCAGAAACAAGGAAATTACGATACTTAGATCAGCTTAATGACGATGAAAATTTGCAGGTACAAAAAATTATAGAACTTTGTACCAACCTTGGAGCACCTTCTGCAACAAATACACGGAATGATCTTTTTTTCTCCTTTGCAGCACAGAGAAATTCCAGGACTGTTCTTGAACTTCCCAAAGTCAGTATCACTTCACTGGAACAACATTTTAGCAAGTATAACTAAACAAGGAATGAAAATGAACATAGAAATTCTGGTCGTCTTAAGAAGAATATTACATATAAATAGCAGGTCCTTAATAGACGAGATAGGCAGTGTGCATTACCAGACAAACATGTCAGAGTAATCTCATGGACTTGGGTACAACAAAACATGAAAATGAACACCTGCTTGAGCATGATTAAAGAACTATGAATGACCAAATATCTCTCTTATCACAAAGAGAATGCATAAAGTTATTTTGAACAGTTTATTTGAATTTCGCATGAAAAAGTACATGCTTATCTGAATAATCTGTCTTTGCCAGATGTATACATTATAATATGCATAGTGATCCATAAAATTAATCCTCTAGTCTATACTTAAGCAAACAAAGTGCTTTTCCAATAATTCTTTTTCAGGTGTAAATGAGTGGAGGAGTGGAAGGGCGAGGAGCCAAAGGCTTGAACCCCGGTCATTAAGGACCATGGTCATTAAGGCTTAACACTGGGTATATTTATGCAGGAAATATACAGCCTCTGGTTTCATCGTACGCCTACTACGTGTGCATCTTGTTAGCTTAATTAACAAAAAGGTCTTGACAATGGCCGGCCTAAAGTCTCAAACACCTCTAGGAAAATACCAATCAGTAAATTATGTCATAGGCATAATTAATCAAAGTCAGCTACATGATCATATGTCTCCATTGCACTAGACTAGAGGCAAATATTCTTTAAGCTCTTAAAGAGCAAGATCCATTTTCATAACCTTAGGAAGGGAAAAAAATAAAAAGGAAAAGGGGGGGAGAATGCAGGAAAAGAGGATCTTAAGGGAGAAGAAATCAGGGGATTTTACACAAGAAGGGGGTTCTGCTGTCTAAAAAGAGTCCTCAGATTAAGGAAGAAAGTACTTTTGATGAATATGCTCTACTGCTTGCTCTGCAATCTGCTCGTGGCAAGTGGTGATGTCTTGAATCAGTTCATTGACTGCCTCAATGACATCATGCTTCAGCTTCCGACTTCTAGAACTCTTGTCAGCAGCTGTGAAGTAATTTAAAATTCTTAGGCTCCATAGCTTTCATTCAAAATGCTGCATATTCAAAATGAAACGCTTTGGATAGGAAAAGAAATAACATAAAAAGCTTGAAAACAAAATGTTAAAATAAACCATATTGGTTAAATTTGTAGAAACTGATTACATCAGAACATATGTTTTTTAGTACAAAGCTAACCAGACAACAAAATCAACCCTATAGGAGGGGCGAGAACCAGAAATTCATCACTTTAGGTTCATTCTTTCTGACTGGTAGTTGAATACTGGAGTGTATAAACATGAATATTTCAACTTTTAGAAATTGATACAACGAAATAAAGACATCACATGTAAATAAGTAAACATAATAAGTTTACTTTTTTACTATAATTTATCAGCTATAGTTTAACCAGATATGTCTAGGACAAATTGTGTCCATATTGGAAAGCTTACATTTGCTTTTTCCTTCAGAATCACCACCAGATGATGAAGTGTGAGGTACTGCTCCTGACTCAGGGGCGTCCTCAAGGAGGGTCTGTAGTGAAGGTGCACGCAATGTGCTTCTAGAAGCAGCGGCAACAATAGCTGCTGATAAAACAGGGTGGTCACCTTGACCAGCATCATCTTCATCATCACTTGCAGCTGTTAAGTTCACTCCAGCCATAGCAGCTGTAGTCAAAGAGAGATCCTCCTCTCTGATAATGTGCAAAACACGCCTCACAATATTACCAACAGCAAGCTCTGCAACATTATAATCCAACTATCATGCAATTGACAAAAAGGGCCACGTGTCAACCATACTAAAACTGAAATGAAGTCTGTAAAAATTTTCCATAAGATAAATGTTCAGGTCAGCAGAAGATAGATTTATTGATGATGCAAACAAGTCAACAATAGCTAATAACAGCCTCTAATCATTAAAAAATCAGAGGAAGTACTAGTTTTTCATGAGTAAAGGAAACGCAGCTGCCAGAAACATTTGTTTGTGGACATGCATGTGTTGAATTTGAGGCCAGTCTTCTAGATACCAGGGCACAACTTAGGACAGTGACTAGCCCTTTACACAGAAAACAATGCTTAGATCTAGAAAACAAAGAAAAGTAGCAAGCAAGCATGAAGGCATACCGACAGGATTTGCAGCAATAAGCTGCTCTCCTACAGTTCTTACTGCATCAATCAAAGCTCCGGCCTGGCTCATGTAGGGAACTCGGGTTTGTGATATCACTGATCTCAGTAATTCCGCTGCCTGCTTCGATGTGGCTTGCGAGCCCTCAATCTTACTGCCCCAAGGTGGAAACAGAACAACATTCAGATGATTTATAGTCACATGGTATGAATAAAGTAACTCGTTTTTCTTCATAAGAATGGCAGGCATCTTCCTTACCGTTTTCTAAGCTTATTAAGAAAATCATTGACAAGTGATTGAGTGTCCGGCATCTCTATACCCAAATTTCACCTGATAACCGTTGCGATTATAATAAAAAAAACCAATTAATATAACAAAACCCAAATTACGTGTTGAGAAATTCTCACTCCTCTCGTCTTCCCAGCAACAAGAGGAGAATCTGTATCTAACCCAAAGCAGGACCTAAGAACAAGAAAATTATCGAGTTTAGTAGCTGAAGCATCCAGACGTAGCTACTGGCAGGGGACAACAGAAAAGAACATAATTTTTTTGATTTCCCTTCACTTTCCGAGGAGCCAAACGAATCAAGGAACCGGAACAGAAACAAAATCAGAAACTTCATCGATACGATAAAAGGTTCCGATGATTGAACCTGAGAGAGAAGAAATCCGAGAAACGGAGCGCCAACGAGCTTCAGCGTAGGTGGAACGGGCTAGTAAGATGCTGAAAGTGGTGGGGTTCAAAGTTTCTGCCGCCGCTGTGAGATTTTACGGTGGGTTTTATACTTTTATTAACACGCGAGTCAGGCTAAGGGTTCGGTTTCAATTGAGAGACATGGTTCAGGCCCATGGCCGTCTACAACATACTTTTTCCCCTTCTGGTAGTTTTATTTTTTACCCCCTTTTTAGAGCATGTTTTTTTTTTTTTCTATTTTTTAGCTGAAGTATCTTTCATTTGTAAGGATGATAAAATTTGACTCAACCTAAAAATTTAACTTGATTTGATTAGAAAAGTCAATGATCTAAACCTAACCAGAACCTGATTGAACTAAAACTCAAGAAAACTCAAACCCGAACCCAACTTAACCTAAATCTAAAATGACCCGATAAATAACCCAAACAAGACCTGATTTTAACTTAAATCAACATAAAATATATGGTCAACAAAGACTTTTGAAAAATTATAATTAATATATGTGAATGGGTCTCTTCTATTCTATTGATTTGTTTTGTGTTATAGAGCGAGCGAGTGAGTGCTATAGGAAACGATTAGTGACACAATGATAGAGGAAGAGCAATAATTAGGTTTTAGAAATTATAGTACTTAATCCGTCCCATATTCTTTGAAATATTTGACTTTTTCAAATAATTTGAATTAAATTTATTCATATTACTTTCTCTATCTCAAATTCTTTACATCATTCATATTTTAACAATTAATCTATAATTTTTATTTTTAACATTTTAATATATAAATAAAAAAAATTTTATACATGAATGATAAATCAAAATCTATAGTTTTTAAACATATTTTTTTAATTTTTTAATAAACAATAATATAAATAAATTCAAGTCAAGCCCCGTTTGGCATTAGCGTCAGCAATTAGCATTAGAGTTTTGAAAAAACTATCCAATGGCAGCTTTTAGCTTTTAACTTCAGTGTTTTCATCTCAACCATTAAATAAATTATCTAAAATTCTAATGCAAATAACAAAAGATGTTCCCAAACGAGGCCTCAAACTAGTTAGAAAAGTTAAATGAAGCAAAAAAAATGGGATGGAGGGAGATTATTTGTTAGAAAAAGTTTAAAAAGTATATATTTACAAACTATAGGTCTTTATTTATTATTTAATATAATCATTTTTCATTTATATACTAAAATGTTGAAAATAAAAAATCATAGATTAATTGTTAAATAGTAAATGTTACAAAAAACTTTTCACAGAGGGAGTATTTTATTAAAGAAATTATATATTAATATATCTTTATAAATTTTATATTATTTTTTATGTCTAGTTGAATTAAATTTTAATCAAAATTAAATAAAAAAATTGAATCAATTCGGCCATTTCGATTTATGCATCAGTGAATTGAATAAACCCAATAATCAAGTTGAATATGGTTTAAGACCCAATAACCCAACCTGATTGGATCTGAACCCAAATAAACCTGACCTGACCTAACTCGAACTCAAAATTTACTCAACCTGAAATCAACCTGAACCAAAATAAACCAACCTGAACCCAACTTGTACCTAAATATATGCCAACCTGATAAAACCTGAACTTGAATGGTCTGACCCAAACCTAACCCAACCCACTTAATTGTCATCCTTATTAACCCAACATGTAAATAGCTAGCGTAATTTCCCACAAAAAAAAAAAACTAGAGTATTTTTCATGCATACAATCCTGAATGACTCTTACTTAAAATACTTTGCCCCTTTTAATTATATGTAGTGGAAAATCTTATTAATATTCAAGGTGGCACGTGTTAATATCTTGTATTCATATTTGTTAAAATGTTTTGATTTGACACAAAAATTAAATATGAGGAAAAAAGTGTATTATTTTGAATTTTTTTCATTTTTTCAAGTAAATCATTAAAATGGAAAATGTGAATATTAAAACCATAGTTTGAAAACTAATATTATAAACTAATTTACTAAATATGGAATATTATAAAAATTTAAGACAACAAAAAAAATGTTCGAAAACATTTGAGACGAAGTGAGTGGCATGATCAAGGAGTCATGTTATCCCTTTTATGATTCTTTTTATAAATAATATAGCTACCAAATATTAATGGGAATACTTATTGATAATCAAATTACCAAAGAAAGCAATTGAATTGGACTACTAATTGGTTAACCAAAGTGAACCAGAACCTGAGAACCTACGTCTAAAGACAATGTCAAAGTCCTAGAGAATGTCTCCATGAAAAACCCTCCAATGATCAAGTTAGTTTTTCAAATAATGAGTGAATAATTATGATATTAGGGTACTATAAAGAGCATACTTAGAATGCGTCATGGGGCTCCCCCTTTATGCACTTGGCTGCCTCATGATCCTTTATAAGTGTAATTAATAGGGGATTCTTTTCTACAAAATCCTTTTTTATGAAGTAGTCTTTATGTGGTTCGGATCCAAAATATTGAGCCCTGTTGGGTCAAGCTCAACATGGTATCAACATATCCTTTTTAAAAAATGTAGGATATGCCTTCCTATATTTTTTGAGACTCAAGTGTGATGTAATGGCTACTGTCATTGAGACAATGTTAACCTCTATCATAGCTACACGCACATAAGAATCACAGTTGAGGGTCATGTGGCCTTTTGCTATTAACTTGTTTCCCACATTATGATAGTCTACTGGCAGTTACCGAGATATAAGAGATTTAATGAACCCATGGGGTGTAAATATGCTCCCTTTTTTTTCTCATTTTTCTTCAAAGCTTCACCATTCTTGCAAACACTCTCTTATTCATTTCCTCTCTTTGTGCTTCCTTTTCTCCGCTTTTCTAGACACCTTAACTTTGGCACTTGTCAGTGCTTTGTTAACCACTTTGTCATTGAAACTCCTACACTTGATGTAATTTACCTTCTTCCATCTTTCCAATTCAATTTTTGTCCTTTTGTTTTCTTTTTCTTCCACTATTGCCCAGCAGCTGGCCATTGTTTTGACATTAACTAATGGTGGTTTTTTATTTCCTTTTTCTTAAATGGTTTGTAAATTAGCCATAGGGAAGTCAGTCACCAGTGGATAGGGCAATAAGCCCATGACAGTAAGGTTACGATTAGGGGAGTTGGTGGCTATTGCCAACACTTTGCTGGTGGAGTCCATGAGGTTTACCACTAGAAATAATTTCTAGCCAGTGAAGGTCGGGGCCTATATAGCTTCTAACACCTATCAAGCCCATGAGCCAAAAGAGTACTACATCTTAATGTACCCCATCTAGCTTCAAATTGGCCTCAGTTTCCTACTACACCCCTTCATGCTACAATTATGTAAACACCAACAACTCCCTTATTCTTAGCTCATCCCTAATTCTTTCATTCATCTAAATGCCTTGATTTTTTTCTGTCACATGGTAGTGGTTGTCCCCATATTAAAGGCCTTCTTCTCATTCTACCATCTCTTCAAGCTCTACATACTTCTACCTAATCCTAATCCCTCTTGAGGACAGTGAATCTTTTATCTTCATTGTTGACAAGGATTCCTTGGAGAGCTAGAAAGACAAAAAAAATTCACACTTAGTGACCCTTTATGACAATTCCCATGTGAGGGGATGGATTTTCCTATGCATGAGCTAAGCAAAAAGTCCCAACTAATCTAGAATTCTAAAGGTGAAAAAACTTACTAGGGGCTACTTTAATTGTTTAAAAGGGTCCTTATGAATGAGAATTATGAAAAATTGTTCATGTTCTCATTCCAATGATTCAATGAGACAACTCTCTGATTCATTAGGGTCAGTTAAATCCACATGAGTTATACTACGGTGAAAAACCCCCCTAATTGGGTTCATGGAGCCAATGGGTCTTTGATTATAAACCTATAAGTCACCGCCAAGGTGTAGAGAGGTTTTTTTTTCACACTAACCAACTTCATTTTACATGCAAACATGGGTCATGCAACCAATCTCCTGAACAAAAGAAAGGGGCTTCAAGAATGTGAAGTTTGCACTGACGACGATGGCTCATCTCCTTCTAGAGAGTCATTAGCCTCAACATACATGAAATACTCAACCCTTTTGCCATTTCCTAGCCCTCCTACTCCTTGGGCTTCTCCCCTGCCCCTTATAGATCTTGACATTGAAGAGATTGGGCATAAGATATAGTCTAAGCCTAAGCTCTTGCGCTATAAGAAGAAGGCTTGCATTTAGCCCATGAAAGAAAAGACCCATACATGATCTTGGTATGTTGGCGCTTGGCTTAATTTTGTTTCTTTACCTTAGCTTGTTCTTTGAAAACACCTTCTGGTGGTCTTTTGGCATGGCAAGCTGCCCATCCTCATAAAGGCTGAAAAAGAAAGAACTTGGCCCCTCCCATAAGTTGTTCAGCCGAAAGGGCCCCTTCCATTAGGGGATCTAAGTTTTCATCCTAGTGGATTTTCTTAATAACCTTCTCTCACGCTAGAACAGATCGACCCTTACTTCCTTTTAAAGTCAATAATGGCTGATCAGGTCAAAGTGAGGTGGAAAATTATGGCTAAGAAGAAGATCTCAGAGGATTCCTTATTTAATCCCTCATGGCCTATCCACTAAATATGGACACCACTTTAAATTAGTTTATACTCAATATTGAAGATCTAAGATGAATTTGCTTAGTTAGCTTTTAATAATGGAATTGAAAAGATAAAATCAATGTAAACTGATTAATAACATAAATACATAAATATAATCAGAGCAAAAAATTGTTTAGTATCTAGTGTTCATAATCATATAATTGAATTGATTGGAAAAAAATAAAGCTTCACATTTAATGTGATTTTTATGTTTGGGATGCTAAAGTGAAATAAAAATAAAATAAATAATCATATTTATATATATAGAAAAATAATATATAAATGTTGATACTTCTTTCATGATGTCTTTAAAAATGTGTAATAATAAAATACACATGGAATTAAATTGAGTAGAAATATAAATGAAAAATAATGCCTATCATCAATTTAAATAAGATTTCAGATATAAAAGGTTTTTTTTTTTGTAAATAAGGCAATGTATTAAAGAAGGAAAATAGACAAAATAATCATTAAGGCCGATTACAAACATTTAGAGCCAAAGAACTAAGTGCCTTTACAATGACATACATGTCGGGGGTAGTAGTTCTAGGAGTAGTTTTTTCTATAATGTCAGCCTAGATTGCATTAACAATAAATCCAAGATAGTGCTAATAAATGAAAGTTTCTTCAAAAGCCTGATCCACAACAAATCTGCCTAAAATGCCTGCCACAGTGCTTTTTTCTCTAAAGATGTGTAGTGCCTGGAAAATCTGCCCTCGATCCCTAAGGTACTTGTATTCTAACAAAAGGGGCATTAGTTTAAAGGTAGAGCATTGAGAAAATAGAGAAGCTTAAGTCCACTTTTAAATGTACAAAAAGAACGTATTAAGCTAAAGTTTCAATTTTAATCATTTTGTCAAGGCCCAAATTCAGCCTCTTGAGCATTGGTTACACTAGCATTTCTATGAAGGCCACAATGAATTCCCCCTTTTCATTTCTAATGATACCGGTGACTCTTGCTTTCCTTATTGAGGAGCACAAAAGCCATCAGTGTTAAATTTATAAATAGCAGAAGGTAGGGGAGTCTATCTGATATTATTGGTAGATTTAATACTAAGTACATGAAAAGATGCTTTCATAACAATAAAGAATTTAAAAGCACATCTCTTGACATTAATAACGGTATGTTTTGAAGAGCAGTTCGTGTTGTCAAATACTTTTCTATTCTTACCGCACCATGTCTCCTAAAGCAAAAGAATATGAGAATATTCCCAAGGGTGGAAATGAGTGCATTAGTGTAGCCTTCTTTAATGAAACTAGAACAATTTGAAGTTAGATCCCAACTCAGACCAAAATGATTAAACATGATATGCTCATATTTAGTTATATTTTTTATAGGTTTTTGTCTTGTATTTGCTTATTTTTTGATATATTTTTGCCAAAATATTGTGCTTAATTGGTTCATATTTTGTTTTCAAGTCATATTGCAACTCTGTGATAATTAGAAAGGATTTTGGCAAAGTTTTGGAGCGGAATTACAAGTTTTTTTTTTAAGTTTTAGAGCTCCTATGCCCTTGTACACGCCTATGTAGTGCCTTACATGCCAATGTTCCAAACAGTGTTAAAATAGGCGAGATTTTAAGTTTCAGAAAGGTAACATGGCCTTTTTACATGACTGTGTATCAACCCATGTTTGCCTAAAATTTAGGGTTTCTTGGGTTATTTCAGAAAAGAAAATAGGAGAGGAAACAACAAAGAAGAATAGAGAAAAAGAGAGTTTTTCATGGAGGAAGGCTACCAGAGGTAATTCTGATGATCAACATCGTTTTACAAGTGTCAAATCAAAGATTTTTCGGAGAAGAAGAAATTTAGTCATGGATCATTCTTTTTTTAGTTTTCTTTTTATTCTTTGGTGTTTATTTTATGGCACTATAAGTTAATTTTTTCCTACTCATGCTTAGAGTTGATGAACCCCAGAATAATTTTATGATTGTGATCCTGGTTTAATATAATTGTGTTTTTCTTGCAACTTATCCAGTGTGTTTTGTTGCATTGATTAATAGTAGCTAGTTTATTAATTCAATATGGGACAATAAATATGCGTCAAGTAGTATTCGGTATATTTGTTATGGACTATCATTAGATAAAAAAGATATTATCATAATCAGGAGTAATAGGTTCGATATGATACCTGCGGATTAGGGTGAAACCTAGTAGTGGGTTATAGGACTTGCAATATGTTCTTAGGAAGTATGATAGGCCCAGACACCTTATCGTTGACTTAAGAATATGGTTAGTGTAACAGGAATAATAGGGAACTGATCTATATTATGTAATACTTCATGGTCCAAGTCAATCACAATCTTATTAAACCAGAGTAAAAGTAAAACAAGAGAAGCTCTAGGGTAATTTGATTCAAACTATGAGGTTTCTAATCATTGATTATTTTAATTGTTTTCTACTGCCTGCTAATAGTTAATAGTTTAATTTACTACATAAGTTTAGTTTAGTTAATTCATAATAGTTAGTTAACTAAACACTCTTAATTGCCAGTTAGATAATAAGGAGGTATTGGGTATGGTAGACAACCTCCGTTCCTTGGGAAAAATAATCATGGTACTTGCCAGTGCTATACTTTGATGATAGGTGTACTTGCTTATGAGTTCACATATTTATTTGAGTATAAAGAGATTTAACACATCCACAATGTCACAAATGTAGTGAAAAAGGTTTATTGTGAACTACAAACACGCCATGTTTTTGGCATCGTTGCCAAGGATATTTGTTAAGTTTGCTACTTGAAAAATTAATCTCTGTTAATCTAGCCATTTTATTTTATTGCAGTGTTTTTATTTGAATTTTTAGCTATTTTTAGTCTATTGATTTCTTCTTCTTTTATTGCAGGAATTTTAATGTATGACTCATAGCCATGCTAGTAAAGTTGTTAAAGCGAATTTGGAAATCGAAAGAACTTTGGCCAAACTCTTATCTTTGAGAGGTCTTGAGTCACAACTATCACATTCTGAGTTGGAGTAGCAACGAGAGAATTAGGAACAGCTAATCATGAAGGACTGCAATCAAGCAAGAACTATGTCAGAATATGCTAGACCTTCTCTCAAAGGGATGGAGTCGAGTAGACCTTCGGTCAATACCAACAATTTTGAGATCAAGGCGAATATTATTCAAATGGTGCAAAATTATGTTCAATTTGATTACTTGGTGGATAAGTATCCTAATGCTCATATTGTTGGTTTCCTAGGGATATGTGATACATTCAGAATTAATGGAGCTAGTGAGGATATCATTTGATTAAGAGTATTTCTATTCTCATTTAAAGGAAGAACTAAGCAATGGTTAACTTTAATTCTAAGAGATTTTATTACCCCTTGGAATGCTCTTGCTAAAAAGTTCTTATTGAAGTATTTTCCTCCAGCGAAGACTGAAAAGTTTCATAATAATATTTTTGCTTTCAGTCAAATGGATTCAGAGAAATTATATGAAACTTGGGAAAAATTCAAGGACTTATTGAGAAGGTGTCATCATCATAGATTACTTATATGGATGTAGGGACAAATATTCTATAATGGGTTAAGTTATGCATCCAACTAGATGATTGACACGGCAGCTGGTGGTACTTTGAATAGAAAGATGCTTGAAACAGCTCAAGAGTTGATTGAGGAAATGGCGATAAACAATTGTCAATGGCAATCATCATCTAGGATGAAGCCGAATAGACAGTGGCGTAGCAGCCCCCTCACCTCTCGCCTCCCCCCCTCCCTCCCCCGGGAATTTTGAAAAAAACATAAATATGGGTAGCAATTTAATGATTTTGTCAAAAGTTAAGAATTGAGTGTGCATTTTGCCCCCCCAAATATTGTGGAAAAATATAAAGATAGGGGGGACAGTAAGGTAGGTGTTGAAGAAAATAGGGACCCAATGAGTAGTTATTCCCTCTACATTAAGTAGACATTATAACATGGCCTAAATGCACTATTAGTCCTCCAACGTTTCCAACTCATACGATTTGCTCCTTGAGCTTTAAGTTAGTGTGAATTAGTACCAATTTACAGCTTTGCCTAACCGCGATGTCATCTCCCTCCTCCGGGCTCCATCGACTCTCCTCCGGGCTTGCCTTCCCGAACCAAAAATCCTAGTTCCGCCATTGCAAATAGAGCAGCTACAGTTAAAAATTGTCATGCCTATGTAGTGTTGGCAAGTCAAGTTGAAGCTCTAACGAAAGAATTCAAAAAAAATTGCAACTAATTAGAAATAAACGGTGTTACAATGTAAATTTTTTGGAAAAAGACATTCAAGTAGTGAATGTCAGTTATTCAATTGGTCAAGCAAAATCAAGCAAGCAGACTTTGTTAGAAATCCACTAAGGTCATAGAACATTCTATACAGTAATACGTATAACCTTGGATGGAGGAATCATCTTAATTTTTCTTGGAGTAATTAGAGGCAACAACATCCTAGTTTTGAACATCGACCGCAACAAGAAATGAGGCCAACTATGAAGGAATTGATTTCCAAGTACATGTAGTAATCTAATGGTAGGATCGATGTGATGGAATCAAAGCTATGAAATATGAGGGCTAGCATGCAAAATTTTGAGACCTAGCTGGGTTAACTTACTAAGATGCTTTCCGAAAGGCCACAAAGAACTTTACCAGTGAATATTAAGCCAAATCCTAGAGA
The DNA here is from genome assembly GCA_005392925.1 of Aquilaria sinensis. Lineage (NCBI taxonomy): Eukaryota > Viridiplantae > Streptophyta > Magnoliopsida > Malvales > Thymelaeaceae > Aquilaria > Aquilaria sinensis. The sequence continues at coordinate 201,162 of SMDT01003139.1, read as the reverse complement.
ATTTTTCAATCCAACTTTCCATTACAAAGCGGATGGCTATGTGAAAGTAATGATGTTGGAAAAGAAAGAACCTCATTGAGTAATCAAGGAGAATGTCAGGCCGACGACATTAAACCAAATGTTTTTTGGGAGGTAACCCAGGCGTTAAACTTTTTATTTAATTTTATTTTTGTTTTATTTGCTTTGCATTTATGTTAGTTACTTAGTTTTTATTTGTCCTAGGATCTTATAATATGTGTTCTGATGCAAGGATCTAGAGTGTTTCAAGAGGGAATTATGTTTAACATAGAGAAAAAAAAGGTTAAGTTCAATCCTGGGTAAGTTTGTAAATTTTTCAAGGTTTCAAGAGACAAACACTCCTTTGAACATGCTTGTGTTCAAGGCCGCATTAAGTAACACAATTTCAAATACATCCATTTTTTATTTAGGAAAATTGATTTTTCATGAATGATTTTTATTTGAACTACAGTAGCCAAACATGGTTCGTGTCTAAACCGTTTAGTTAGGCGTGTTTCATAACATGGTCTCATACATGGCCATATTCTTACTCGTGTTTATCCAAACTTTAAAATTTTAGAGCTTAAATACATGCACAAACACACACATGATTTAAAACATGTTCATGTTACATGGTCATAAACACCTCCATGTTAGGGAAAGTTTTCCATTGTTAGAGGAGTTCATTTATTGTCTAGATCCTCAATTTTCATCATTATATATTTGATTTTCTCTCTCTTGAGGTAACTTTTTCTCTCTCTAACTTTATTTGAAGATTATGGAATATTAGCTTGATTTCTTACTATGGGTAGGTTATATATGAGTTAGTTGGTTGATTTTGCATGCCTATTCGTGTTAGTTTCGAGTTGATATTTCATTTTGCAAGTATTGAATTTTTTGTTGTTGGTTTGGAAGATGAGGAGTTAGAATTGATGGTCTATGAAATTTATGTTATGTATGCCTGATTTAATAGATTTTATGGCATGGATTGATGTTGTTTTGGGTTTTGATCTATGAAGTTCACAATTAGGTTTCTTGAGCATTAAGAAATAGCCTAATTGTGAACTTCATTATTTTGAATTTGTGTGGTTATCATGCATTTAGCTTAGGATATTAAGCCTGATCACATTAATGCCTAAAGTTAAATTTGACCTATTTCATATAAGGGAATTCTATTGATCTTTGTTTGGAACTCTTAACCTTGAAATAATTATTGAAAATGCTGTATTTGAGATTATTTATTGCCCTGGGAAAATTATCTGCCTTTTTCAGGATGATGAAGTGCTAGGAGAAGCTCCCAATCAGCACCAAAGGGCCAATAAATAAGACAAAGAAATTGAACCCGCTTCTTGACTTCAAGGAGGATGCCCAGTAGGATATATATGATATTCTAAGGGCGAAGAAGTTCAAGGGTAACATGGTGATTCACTATGACACTTTAATCAACTAGGTTTAGTCATATAGGTTTAAGTCTCGTAGATTTTGATAGATGCCTCTCGTGTTCAACTGCCAATAGCCTACATATGGAGAGCTCACCCTCCAGTTTTTTAGCGCATTTGAGTTCGACATGACTAATATTAGCTGAAGCTACCCCGATATAGTGAAGTTCAACCTTAGAGAGAAAAATTTTGAGTTGAGCTTGGACAAGCTTGGGTGGCGCCTTTGTTTCTGCACCTAGGAGTTTATTGACTTTGTCAAGCATAGAGGTTTGATCTACAAGTTTGACGCCACCACTCCCACTCCGTGGGAGTTTTGGGTAAAGATTACTGAGGATGGAAACATTTACCAGCCGACAACATCTAAGGCATCCAGGCTGAGGTCACCGATCGTGCATTACATGCACTATCTAATCGCCCAGACTATTGGTGGTAGGGAGCACGGGCATAGTGACCAAGACGGACCTCTTCCACTTGTTTTGTATCATCTACCAAGTGTATTGTCACTTGGGCATTTTATTTGCTTAGTATGCATGAGACATTGCTTACCACGCAAAGACTGGAGCCATTTGTGTAGGACCATTCGCAACAAGTTTGGCCTGGAACCTCAATGTTTTCCTACCTAATAAGTTGATTACAGAGGCAGTGAAATCTGGAGCAGCCAATATGGACTCATTAAAGGCTATGAGGATGCTGAAGAAGACCTAGCTCCTAGATAGCTCAACACGCTTTATTCTAAAAACGCAAGTAGAGGTTTGAGATAAGAAGACTGCTACAACTATGACACATGCTACCTCTACATCCATCAGTGCCAAACTAGTTGCATTATTAGACCTTTTTTAGAGATAGTAGCTTATCTTAGATTGCCTCCAGTTCATATTGGATCTAATAATGGATACGAGCTCTCACCTTTCTGCTATTAGGGTGAGGACTTTAAGCTTGGAGGCTTGGAGGAAACAATTCGTCTATATTTTCTAGGAGGCGATAAGGTGGGTGCATCGGGACATGGCCAGCAAGGTTCAGCTCGTGATGATGGTGATGATTCCACATATTACTTTGTCCTTCCCTATAGTTTGGATGAGCAAGTTGGGGCCAACGAACGAGTTATTAAGGAAGGAGATAAGGCCACAACTGCTATGATGTTGACTGAGAGGGCTGAGCCTAGCTCTACTGTGGCCAAGTTGAGCCTTGTTGCTATTGAGGAGAGAGCCGATGTGAAAGTCGCTAAGCCTACTATTGTTACTGTTAAGAAGGTTGGAAAAGCTAGGACCAAGCCTATGGTCGAAGAGCCAAGTACTGAGGCTATGGTTGCTAAAGATCGCGCTGAGCTTACACCAATGATGATGACTTCATGCACCTCTACCGACATTCTAGCTCCCAGAAATGATTAATCCTCCATGATCTAAGAGATTTATTTATTTCTATTTTATGGCTTTGTTATTATGGATATTGGTGCTATTCTTAATTGGGTAAAATTCACCATAGGTCACCTAGCTTATTTTTTTGTCCTATCCGGGTACCTTACCTTTATTTTATCCTAGCGAGGTACCTTTCCTCCTATTGCGCATCCTGTTCAACTACTTTCCGTCAAATTGGTTGTTAAATTGGATGGAAAATGATGATGTGGTATTAAATAATACTAAAATAAACTTAAAATGACGACTTCAGTCCTCAAACTATTTCAATTACTAATTTTAACCCTTAAAATTTATTTTCTTGATTTTCGTGTATTGTTCATATGATGAACACAAACACACAAAACCCACACGGATCTAAATCCTTGCCTGTTTTGAATGTTCTTGTTGTTTCGATGTTATTGGATTTTTGTTGAGAACATGGATACATCGAAAACAACTCTGTTTTTGAGAAAAAGAAGATCTGGTTGAGTTTTTGAAACTAACCAAAATTGCTCGATTTGATCCCGAGACTCCCTGGCCACCACCGTCCGTGAAAGTCACCGGTGGATAGCTCGGTTTTGTAGCATCAAGGCCGAAGGTTAATAGCCCCATGGTTTGGAGGCTTGATTTCGCTTCAACTGGTTTGAATTTTGATTCGTTTCGAATGTGGGTTCATGAAAAGGTTCAAGAACCCTAACACTTATTTTTGAAATTAAGTGTTATGTGTGCGAAATTGATCAAAAGGAATTGTTCCATTGTGATCATCGGCCTCTGGGGAACAAAACCCATATATTTTTGTTGCCGTTTGACAGCGATAGCGTCGTCGGAAAAGTCGCGACTGTCGTAGCTTTACGGGTAAGCCACCGGGCTGAAACGACGACTGCCGGGCCGTAGGACGATGTCGGCTGGGCCGCCGGTCCCCTGGGAGGCAGCGCCGCCCCAGCCGACGGGATGGGAGGGATAGAATTGGCTTAAATGAAATTACTAGTTCAAGGTGAATGGGATGAGAGGGATAGAATTGGCTTAAGTGAAATTTTAAGGGTTAGAATTAGTAATTGAAATAGTTTGAGGACTGAAGATGTTATTTTAAGTTTATTTTAGTATTATTTAATGCCACTTCATCATTTTCCATCCAATTTAACGACCAATTTGACGGAAAGTAGCTGAACAGGATGCGCAATAGGAGGAAAGGTACCTCGTTAGGACAAAATAAAGGTAAGGTACCCGGTTAGGACAAAAAAATAAGCTAGGTGACCCATGGTGAATTTTACCCATTCTTAATTTTCCATTTTCATTTATGTTTCTATTATGTTTGGCTTTGGAGCATCGGTTACTCTTATGTTTAGTTTCCGTAGTATTTCATTTTAGTTTTTTTTATCTACTTATGTTTCCTTTGCTATATTTTGTGGTTGATCATCTTTTCTGTTTTCTTTGAAAGCCTTCAAATTGTTTATTAAAAGCCTGATTCAACACTTTTTATGGAACTACTTTTTGGAACACCAGGTTGTCAGCCAAACAATTCATTTTTCTTTTCAATGGCGGTATCAATTTCTATCACTCCTTGTGAGCCAAGCAATTCATTTTTCTTTTCAATGGCGTTCTTTTTAATGGCGGTATCAATTTCTATCACTCCTTCTTTTTTTCTTTATCTTCCATGCTAGTATATTGAGGATAATGTATAATTTAAGTATAAGGGAGTGGATTTTATTTTTAGCCTTTATTTGAATTTATCTTGTTGGTGATTTTTTTCTAAAATTTTTTAAATTTATGGAGTTTATTTGTTTTGAATCATTTTTATTGAGCATGTACTTATTAGAGAGTGGTTGTTAATTTAATATATTGAGTTTTTAACTTAAAGACCGAGTAAATGATTTCTAATATTTCACTTTTGTGCTTTAATATATTTTTAAAATGTTTTTATGATTCATTAGCAAGCTAGTGGAATATGGTCTCAATAAACTATTTTTACATCAAATTTTTGTGGTTAGTACAATTCTCTAAGCATGCTAAGTTTTGAGTTTTCATGTTGGTTTGTCGAAAGTTTGGTTGATAAATTTGTGGTTGATTGTTCATAAAGTAAAGTAAAGTATAAGTACATTACTATCTTGTTTTTAGTGTTGAAGTATGTTGGGGTATTCTCCAAAGGCAAGAAAAGATGCTAAAAGCCTAAGTATGATCAAAAGATCATCTTGGATTGCGTTGAGAATTAACTTGGGTATGGACAAAGTTCTTGTAGTGTATACTTGCTACAAAAGTTTTGACACATGACAAGAATTGTTTGAATTAAAAATTTGAGAAAAATCAACTAATCACCCAATCCATAGTTTGTGGTTTAAATGGCTGTACATAGTGAATTCCAGCTTAGTGTGATTTGTGCTTTTTACTTTGCATGAAAATTTGTTATTATTCTTTTCGATTTTGAGAGATATATGTTGCTAGCTTGAGAATGAATTATTATCATTAAAATTATATTTTTTTGGAAGTGCTAGATAGAAGGAGTTGTATACTTGGTAGTCCTGTTAATTTTTGAAGATAATTAGAGTCTAAATTCTCTCTATATCTCTTTGCTCAAGAAAATGGTTCTATGTTTCAATTATTTTTAAAATTTTAAGAAATTTTTGGATTTTCTTTTTGAGTTTTGCTTAAGGTCAAGCAAAAGTTCAAGTGTAGGAGAAAAATATGATATACTCATATTTAGTTATGTTTTCTATAGGTTTATCTCTTGCATTTACTTGTCTTTTGATATATTTTTGCTAGGACATTGCGCTTAATTTGTTCAGATTTTGTTTTCAGGTCATATTTCAGCTTCATGATAGTTAGAAAGGATTTTGGCAAAATTTTGGAGCTGAATTGCAAGTTTTGGTGAAGTTTAGAGCTGATAGGTCCTTGTGTTCCAAATCGTGTTGAAATAAACAAGATTTTAAGTTTTAGAGAGGTAACATGGCTTCTTACGTGATCGTGTATCAACCTGTATTTGCTTAAATTTTAGGGTTTCTCGAGGTTATTCCAGAAAAAAAAAGGAACAGAATAGAATGAGGTAAAAAAGAATAGAGAAAAATAGAGTTTTTCATGAAAAAAAAGGCTACCGGAGACAATTCTGATGATTAATATCATTTTATGAGCGTGGAATTGAAGATTTCTTATTGAAGAAGAAATTCAGTCATGGATCATTCTTTTCTTAGTTTTCTTTTGATTCTTTAGTGTTTATTTTATGGCATTATGTGTTATTTTTTTCCCACTCATGCTTTAAGTAGATGAACCAAGATGATTTTATGATTGTGATTATTTCTGGTTTAATATGATTATGTGTTTTTCTTGCAATTTATCCAATGTACTTTGTTGTGTTGATTAATAATAGCTAGCCTATTAATTTCATGTAGGATGATAAACATGTGTCATGTAGCATCAGATATGTTTGTTGTGGATCATCCTTGGATAAAAGGGATATTATCGTAACCAGGAGTAATAGGTGCGATATAATATTTCCGGGCCAAGGTGAAAGCTAGTAGTGAGTCATAAGACTTGTAACGCGTTCTTAGGAAACACAGTAGGCCTAGACATCCTATCGGTGACTTATGAATAGAATTAGAGTAACGTGAATAATAGGGAGTTAATTTACATTTGGTAATACTCTACAGTCCAAGTTAATCACAACCCTATTACACCAGAGTAAAAACAACACAAAAGAAGTTTTAGGAGAATTTGATTCTAAGTATGAGGTTTCTAATCATTAATTGTTTTAATTGTTTTTCTTTGCTTGCTAATAGTTAGTATTTTAATCTACTACATTAGTTTAGTTTAGTTAATTAATAGTCGTTAGTTAAACAAACCCTCTTACTTGTCTGTTAGATAATAGGGAGATATTAGGTACTGTAGATGACCCGCATTCCTTAGGAAAAATGATATTGATACTTACCGCTACTATACTTTGATGATAAGTACACTTGTCAATGAGTTCACATGTTTATTTGAGTTTATAAAGATTTGACGCATTTACACTATTACTAATGTTGTGGAAAATGTTTGTTATAAGCTACGAGCACACTAAAACACAACTCTGCTGGTAGGGCAGGTGAAGAATAAATGGAACTTTATCCTCATTATGTAAACCGCATCAAACACAATTAGGATTAACAGAAAGGCCTTTACTTTGCAAATGCATAGTAGAAGCAAGCTTACTATGAAGAAATTTAGAGAAAATGTTTGATTTCAGGTAAAGTAGGAATTTTCCAAAGCTAAGACCCTGAGAAGTCTTGATAAGGAATGTTTAAGTTCTTTTCAAAATGATAGGCTAATTTGAGGGTGATGTTTCTATCTTTGGAATACTTTTAGACCTCTCTATCAAGTTGCTCACTTTGAGGAAAAATGTTACATGCTTATGATTTGGTTTTTAGGCACATAAGGAGATCAGGCGTAACTTTTTTCCCAAAGCTACACATGTCTCAAGTACATGTGCCCCATAGTCATGGAAGATTCACTTTCATGTAAAGAACTCATCATTTTGCTTCTTAAATTTCCAGAAAGGCATCTAATTATCAAACCACCAAAAACAATGTTGACCATTAAAGAGCACTTTAGAGGTATCAATAGAGATAATCAATTTTATTGATGGCTTTCCAAGTTGGAGAACTTATGTTAGTGCTCCTAAACCTCTTGTATTTGTTGGCAAGAGCATGACTTAAAAGATTAGAGTCAAAGATTTTGGTATTCCATGCAAATTTAAGAATATGAGGTTTTTCAAGGCTATTATGGCAAATACCTAGCCCTTCCTAATTTTTCCTCCTAATGACAATGTCCCAATTTACTCCACGTATTTTTTTTTCTTCTTAGTAGATCCCCAAAAAAGAATCCATACAAGTTTTATCCATGTCATTTAGAGTCTTAGTGGGGAGCTTGGTGATATACATATAATAGTTACCTATGGTTGCTAAAGTGGTCTAGGAAAGAGTGGCTCTTCTAGCACATGATAGACAATTGGTTTTCCAACTTGCTAGTTTCCTACTTAACTTTTTCTAGAATAAAATGGCAATAAGGATGTTTCAAATTCTTACGGGTAACAGTGAAACCAATACCTAAATTGTCAGTTTCATTCATGCCTAGAATGTTAGAACATAACTTCCTATTGTCAACACAAGTATTTTTATTAAAAACAAGCTTGGATTTACCTAGATTAGTAGACTAACTAGACAAGGAGTAGAAACTATACATAGTTTATTAGAGAGCTAAACAATTAAGCTCATTAGCTTTAATGATTAAAGGCGAATTATCAGCAGAGAAAAAAAATGAGTCAAAGTATAATCCTTATTACCCATATTGGAATCACTCCACTTTCCTCTACCTTGTTGAAAATAAATCATCCTAGACAACATTTCTAAATAGAGGATAAACAAGTATAAAGATGGTCTCCTTATTTGAATCTTCTCAAAGGTAAGAAATAGGGAGAAACAAAACTATTGATGAGAACAGATAACTTAGTGGAGAAAATGAAATTCAATATTAAGTTTTTTTAAATCTTTAGGGAACTAAAAATAACAAAACATGTTTCTAACAAAGTTCCACTCATTCAAATCATAAGCCTTTTCTAATTCATGTTTTACCACAAAAAAATCATTTTTTATTAAAAAAACAAAAGATTTTCAAAATAATTGATATCCGAACAACTGAGTAGAAAGCTCAAGACCCTCAAAGATAAACTTGACAACTAGGTATTTGCAAGCGGAGACAAGGTTAGGGGACCCTATGATGTGTCCCCAGGGGAGACCTTTAAATGCTTAAGTCACTAGGCAATCATGAGAGTAAAAGAATGGTAGTGGTGGTAGTAGGATGTTTGTGTACACATACTTTTCTCCTTTTTTGGATGACCCTTTTTATATATTAGGTTTTCCTACTAATGACCATGGGAGAATTCTTCCCTAGTTCTTTGTGATTACCATGAGATTAGGGAGATTTTGTTCTATCCTTGTATCTTTCCTAATGGCTAGCTGATATGAACCCGAGAAGCACCCACACCACATTTTTGGAGCACACTAAGGGATTTCACTCAATGAGATTTAAAGGATTCGTTTCAAGCTATATGAAGGCCATTTGGAGCTTAAATCCATTAAGAGCTAAAGGACTAGCAACTAAATGATCCAAATTGAAGGATCTTGACACAGTAGAGGCTGCTTTGGTTCGCCCCACACCTAAGCTCCCTTGTAGCACCACTCAGGAGCCTTTGGCTCACATTTGAGAACCCATTGAGAGCCCTTGCACAATGCATGCATTTTGGAGGATCAATGTCTAGCCATATGTTTTTAATGTTAAAGGGACATAATAAGTTGCATTTGTAGCCATGACACCAACAAAGCCTTACATGCCTTCCCTGAGCCCATTAGGTGCCCCTTCTAAACCCTATAGAGTGAATTCATGCTACATTGAGCCATGGCTGAGCAAAAGGAATTATTTTGAGCCAAAATGCATATTTCAAGACATGACTGACACATTTAGGTTTTAAGGGCTATCCATACCCAAGAGGAACTTATATACCCACCATGCCCAATTATTACACAAGAAGGCCTTAAGGCGCAAACAAGCTATCTTGTGCATTATTGAGCTGTAAATTTTTATTCCCAAAATTATTCAAGAGGAAAGATCACGTGTGCTTGGTATTTTGGGTAGGAGATGCAATGAGTACTATTTGCCACCAACAATATGCAAAGGATATGTTTTACAAGCTATAAGGGTGTTTATGTGTTTTCTATTTCTAAGTGGATTTGAAATTGTTCCCTACAGGCTTGATTATGTCCTACACAATAATTTATTTAGGAATTTTTATTGCTTTATTATTCCTAAGTATTTTAGCATTATTATTCCTAGTTATTCTAAGTAATTTTCAACTAGGACTCTTAGTTACATTAGACTTAGGTTTTGTGTGTGTGTCTTATGCATAGCATGCAGCCATTAAATAGACACATTCTTTCTTGTTTACAACAGGTTTTTGGTGATTATTTTTAACAAAATCTATTCTTTTGAGTTCTTTGAAGCTTATTTATACTGAATTAAACTAAGATGAATTTCTTAGTGTAGTTCTTCATTATTTTTCTAATTTCACTTTTATAATTCCTTTCCTTCCCTAAGCTCTAATTTTAACTTCCTTTTTCCTTATCTATCAAAATTTCTATTTTTTAGTTTGAATTTGGTGAATTGGCAATGTTTGTTGAAGCTTGCAAATGATCTTGGAGTGAGGATCACATCACCACCTAGCTAGGTGTATCATTCGTGGGCCCTTAGCTTATGTCCCATGTTAATTGGGCTTATAAGTGGGATGAAGCCTATTTGGATATAAATGGATCGTTTGAAGTTTAAATTATAAGGAATGGGTTCTTTGCTTTTGAAAGGTAAAGGTGAAGGGGTAGTCCCGAAAAGCTATCTAGGAGTGGCCGAATAGATGATTTCCTAAGGAAAGTGATTGATTAAGAATGCAAAGTTGTCCTTTAGACTTTACTTCCCAATTTGTTAGAATTTTCTTTCATGATTTGGTTTTACAATGAAAGGATCTCCTACTTTTGCTATTTTAGTTTTGCTCATGCCATCTCTACAATTTTTTGTAGGCATATTTATTCTTCTCCAATCTTTTTGCATTCTTTAGGGATTTTTATCCTACCAAAATCAAGTCACTGACATTCTTGCTGGTGATGGATCTAGCAAGAGCTAATGGGCCAGCAACTAAAGGAGCCAAAATGAAAGATCCTAACACAATAAAGGCTGCGTTGGTTTGCCCCACACCCAAGCCCTTTTGGAGCTCCACCTAAGGCACCCATGGCTCACACCCAAAAGCCCACTGAAAGCAAGCCATGCATAGCCCTTATACAATGCATGCATTATGAAGGATCAATGTCCGACCACATGTTTGTAGTCTTAAAGGCCCATATTAAATGCCCTTGAAGCTGGGACACCATTAGAGCTCTATATGCATCACCCTGAACCCTCAAATGCCCTTCTAAGTCCTATGGTGTGAATTCATGCTACATGGAGCCATGCCAAACAAAAGGAATTCTTTTGAGTCAACATACATATTTCAAGCCATGACTAACACAATAAGTTTTTAAGGCTATCCATACCCAAGAAGTACTTACATGCCCAAGCACATCTTCCAGCATGCCTAATTATTACCCAATAAGGCTTTAACGAGAAAACAAACTATCTTGTGCATTCTTGAGCTACAAATTCTTGCATTACTCAAGAGGAAAGATCACATGTGTTTGTTATTTTAGGTAGGAGATGCAAAGAGTACAATTTGCCACCAACAACATGCAAAGAATATGTTTTACAAGCTATAAGGATGTTTGTGTTTTCTCTTTCTAAGTGGACTTGAAATTGTTCCCTACAAGCTTGATTATGTCCAACACTCTAGTTTATTTAGGAATTTTTATTGTTTTATTATTCCTAAGTATTTTAGCATCATTATTCTTAGTTATTCTAAGCATTTTGGAACTAGGACTCATAGTTAGATTAGAGTTAGGTTTTGTGTGTGTGTCTTATGTATGTCATATAGCCATTAAATAGTTGTATTCTTTTTCATTTATAGTAGGTTTTTTATGATTATTTTCAATAGAAATCTACTCTCTTGTGTTCTTTGGAAGTTGTTTGTCTTAAATAAAACTAAGATGGATTTTTTAGTGTAGTTCTTCATTATTCTTCTAACTTTACTTCTGCAATTCTTTTCTTTTGTTAGACTTTGATTCTAACTTCATTTCTTCCTTATCCATAAAAATCTTTATTTTTTTAGTTTAAATTTAGTGAAGTGCCAATGTCAATTGAAGCTTACAAAAAATCTTGGAGTGAGGATCACATCACTAGCTTGCCAAGTGTTTCATTCTTGGGCCCTCAGTTTGTAGGGATGGCAACGAAGCGGATCGAGCGCAGATATCTCATATCCGCCATCCACGCCCGAGGTTTTTTTCATACCCACCAACTCACGGATATCAGCTAACGGGTAGAAAATAGCACCCGCGCCCGCAACCCGTAGATAATCTAGTCTGCGGGTAATCCACGGTTTAGGCTAATTTTGTACATTCCATAAAAGAAACATGAAATATTCATCATCAAGTCATAAATTACACATATCCACTAATGAAACAGTTAGAACAACATTAGGGGCAGCCCCAAATGGTGGGAAGTTTTGATGAATATGACGATTGGGAGGAGTGGATGGGGTTCGAATGAGGGATTCCAGTAGTGTACGATCCCTTCTATTCTTAATTTTGTAACTGATCTTTTCTCTCAACTTTCAGCGAAAATTACCTGTTGTGAACGCCTGACGTTGGTTCGATTTCGGAACAAAACAGAGTCTGACCGTTTTTTCGAGTATTTATTTATATGTTTAACAATGAAGTTGTGTTCATGAGGAACCATGATTACAACAATACATTAGGAAATCAAGTTCTATTGCAGTAAATTGAAGTTCCCTGTCCTTTTCCCTTTCCCTCGTTGACGTTGGCTACTTGGCTTGTTCTCCTCTCGGATTTGGACTCAAGCGCAATGAAATGTCATCGTCGGCCGAGCGATATGGTGGGTGCCTCCGTGCCTGACAGCCTGAGCTTGATTTCGCCCTCTCTGACAAAACGTCGAACGGAGACAGAGAAAGTGAGCAGCGAGACGCGATGGTGCCGCCAGCGTTAGACATGAACACTGAGAAGTTGTGCGCGATCATGAGGAGACGGCGAGACGAGACACGACAACGAGACAAGATGGCAAGGCGAGAGCGAGACCTACCAATTTCTGATTCTCTAAAACCTAGCACCGAATTGGTGAATTCGAAATGAAACGGTGAAGGGCCGCACCGCCGAATCAGCTCGAAGTCGAAGGCTGACACCTGAAGCTAACGTGTAAAGGTGTAAATACCGAATTAGCCACTTAGAATTAAGAGAAGTAACATTTGCATTAAGGGTAAAATTGAAGTTTCAATGTTTTATATACTAGGCGGGTTTCACAGGTTGCGGGCGCGGATTTATCCATGACGGATACCCCATACCTGTCACCCGCCAGACGGGTGAAATTTTCTACCCATGCCCGCTCCATCACGGGTATTTTCACCCGTTTACCCGTCCGTCATGGGTGGATATCCGCTGTTCGTGGTTCTCACCCGTTCTATTGCCATCCCTATCAGTTTGTGACCCACATTAATTGGTATAGGATGAAGCTTATTTGGGTGTTAATGGACCCCTTGAAGTAAAAATTTAAGGAATGGGTTCCCTGTATTTTGAAATATGAAGGCGAAGGGGCAACATCGAACAGTTGTGCACGTGTTTCTCCAAGAGTAACCGGATGTAGAGTTTCTGAAGAAAGGTGATTAGTTAGGAGTGCAAAGTTATGCTTCATACTTTATTCTTCTATTTCACACAATCTTCTTTCATGCTTTGGTGTTCCAATGAAATGATCTCCTACCTTTTTCTATTCCAGTTTTGTTCATGCCATCTTTACAATTTTTGCCATTTTTTCTTCGGTAAAAGGTCGGCACATTTATTCTTCGCCAAGAATCTTGCATTCTGTAAGCATTTTTATCCCACCAGAATTGTGACATTTGTTTTCTCTATAGGCGATAGAGGCACCTTCCCTAACTAATTTTTCTTTTTATGTTGTTAATTTGAAATAGCATCTATTAGAAAGGAAGCTGCCATCTAGATAAAAAAAGGAGGCCGACATTCCAAAGCCTTTGGACCTTTCAGATACTTGCCACGAAAAAAGCATCATAACGCAAAAAACTCTTAATAATTTGCATAAGGACACCTTTCGCCTGACCTTAGTGGATCCGGTGTTGTCTGTGTCCTATCATATGTCTTGTTTGCCTAAAGGTCAACTCACAAACTTTGCTGATCCATGACGAGCTGATCTCTGGTTCTTCTTGTATCATTTGGTGAACTAACTATGCAATCATTTTAGCTTTTGCCCTTTTCACTTAGCTCCTAACATATTTTTGCACATTTTTCTTTGTGCTATACCACCTTGAAAGGGTTGTGATATGATCAAGGAAGGCACACATGGAGAAGGCAAGGACCCATTGAAGGTTTCTAGTGGACCTATGACAAGGAAGAAGGCTAAGGAGCTCTCAAGTGCACTACAAGCCTTTGTTTCAAGTTTCTTCATGAAGAATGGACATGAAACTTCACAAGGAGCTGCTGGAACTTTCAATACACCATATGGAGATGATGGATATACTTGGTACTCAGTTCTGGAGTGCTTAGACAAGTCACAACACAAGGACACCAAGGACACCACTCAAAGTGCACCATTTGAGCCACCTTAAGTGTTCTTGATGCATTTTGTGTCCACAAGCTGGATTTTTGAGCTCTAACTTTCCAGACCTTCATTACCACATCTAAGATGAATATTCATGCCATTGGAACTCAAAGATTCAAGCTTGGAGCTGAAGATACAAGAGAGAACCTTAAAGTGCCCAAAATGCACCCAAAAAGGCTATTTGGGAGTTTTCGGGTTTAATCTTGTATTTATATTTTATTTTCGTTCAAATCCTATTTAGATACATTATTTAGGAAGTTATTTAGGCTATGGAATAGTTTTAAATCGTTTTGGACAAGTGGCATACGCTGCATTCATTAAACTTGTTCAAACTAGGAATTAGAGTCCTAATTTGACTAGGATTTCCTATGTCTTTGTATCTAGGATTCCTAAGGGATTTAGGCTGCGAATTTTGCCCAGATTTTAACCCTAGTTTAGGCCTATATAAAGGCACATATTCTGGATGTAAACAGACAGATTATTGCCGAAATAATATTGCTCTTTGGAGAGGTTTTCTCTTTGGTTCTTGGCGGACTGCCTTGGTGCACAAGTGTGCTTGTGTTCTTGGAGTTCTATACTTCTCGTTTCTAGTCACAGGTTGATTAGGGGTGGGGGTCTTCAAATCCAGTATCTTTGATGTCTTGTGGAGCTTGAAAAACATCTTGGGCGCGTTTCATGGTCTTTATACCATAGGGGTTCGCATCAGGTTGGCTATTTTCTAAAGTCTATATTCTTTTCCTATTCCTTGGCTTGGACTGAGTCCTCTTTTTGTTTCTTTAACCTCAAACCCAATTCCTTCAGGCACAACTTGGCCTTCCCCTTTACTATCACACCCAAAAACTAGAAGGAGTTGAAGAATAAGTACCTTTATATGGCCTCTAGAGATGGTTGGGATTTTACCTCATAGTGAATAGACAACAACATTCATGGCCCCTCCTATGTTGGTGGTTGGGTCAAAGGCCTTTACTGCCATGAAGAAGTTGGTGGACTATCTCCTAGGGTAATGAAGCATGAAAGTAAATGGAGGCTATTCTTGTTCACCAGGAAAACCTAGACGAGACCACCCTTTATTACTACAGTATTAGCTGTGATTTTCCTAGGAAGTCCGAACCTTTTGGTTAGGTTTATGGGCTTCAAGGCTGTCTGGTGAACTCTTTGATTACTAAGTCACTCCTTAATGGTAAAAGATTTGTCATCATCCTTTACGGCCATGCTTTTTATTATGGGGCTGACATTCATTTTTTTCTTGCAGGTGTCAAAATACTTGGTCAAGTCATCATCCCCTATCGGAGGTAAGCAAAGAGACCTTGGATAAAAGATGACAAAGATGATTGTGACTAGCAATAATGGCAAGAAAGGCCATGATCACCCCTAAGAAATCATAGGGACCCGATACCCTTTGTAGGAGTCGTGCACATGATTATCGACGGAGAATTTGTCACGGCTTGGAAGTAGCAATAATGTGATATTGCCCAATTGGAAGTAACTGATGTTGGCAACGTCCTTACAAGGCCTAATGGGTCTCGTTCCTCGTTCCTTATGTGGACCAAATTGTCATTACTGCAAGAATTAACAACTTTGATGTTGAGAGAGTTTACTTAGCTACAGGAGTCAACTCCAAAAATTTTTTCATTGATTTACTAGAGAAAATTAGAATCAGGAGATTATTTTTTACTGCCATTATAAGGCATACATTTAGAGTTGGGAGAGATGAGGTTCTTATGCTTGGAACTATTAAGAGATGAGGTTCTAATGCTTAGAATGATTAAGCTACACCCTATGATGATGAGTACTCATAAGGATGGAAGGAATATTTATGACTTGCATATATCAGAGTTCCTGATTCTGGATGTACCATCACCAAACAATGCTATACTCCAGAAGCCAGCCCAGGTACAATTCCATATTAGATCATATGTTAAGTGGTTAATGATGGTTTTTGCAACTCTTACTAGAGACCACTATTGACATAGACTAGGCTTTAGTACGGTGAAATTACATAGCCAGTGTAATGGGACCAATGGATAACAAGCAAGCCTCGATGGAGCAAAAAAAAAAAAGGGTGTAATCCTTTTAAAATGAGCCTAATGTGTCCTTGTTCAAAGATGTCGAATAAATAGAGTTGGCCCTAGGAAAAAATGTGAAAATTGGAAAAGATCTCATTACTAAGGTAAAACAATCGTTTATTGAATTCCTGTGAGCTAATACGGATTTTTTTGCATAGTCCCTTAGTGACATGTTAGGAATAGATCCTAAAATTATCACTCGTAAGTTGTAAGTTTGGTCATCTGCTAGACCTGTCTAAGAATTGAAGTAAAGCATAATACTTGAAAGAAGGGGCTTTATTAGGTTAGAAGTTAGAACATTACTGAAAGTTGGCATCATTTCAAAAGTATGATACTCAGAGTGGCTTGCAATTATAGCCTTGGTGAAAAAAGTGAATAGAGAATGGTGCTTATGCTTTGATTATATGAACTTGAATGATGTCTGCCCCCAAAGATCCTTACCCATTATTGTCCATAGACCAATAAATTAATGTCACAGCAGAATTTAAAATCCTATCCTTTATGGATGCATTTAGTGTTTTCCATTAGATTTGGATAGATCTAGAGGATAAAGAAAAAGATGGCCTTCACCACAAAAGAAGTCGTATATTGCTATCAGACGATGCTTTTTGGTTTAAAGAATGTAGGAGCGACCTACCAGAGGCTCATGAATAGGATCTTCCTAGAGCAACTTGGACAAAATTTAGAGGTCTATGTAGATGACAAGATTGTTAAATGCAAGGCAATAGATAGTCACTTTGATGACTTGTGAGAGACCTTATAGAGAATGAGGTAATTTAATATGAGATTAAATCCTAAAAAATGTACTTTTGGGGTCAAAGCAGGGAAATTTTTAGGTTCCATGGTCTCCAAAAAAGAATTTGACATTAACTGAGAAAAAATTGAGGCAATCATAATGATGCCCGGCTTTCAAAACAAGAAAAATGTCCAAAAGATAGTAGGCAGGTTGACTGGCCCTAAGATGATTTGTGTCACAATTTTGAAACTGTTGATGACCTTGCTTTCAAATACTTGAGAAACAAACAGTGTTTGAATAGACAGGGGAATGTTGCAAAATCTTTGAACAAATTAAGGAAAACTTATAACCTTTCCTGACACTGAAACAACTAAAGCCTAATGAACCTATTGCCTTGTACCTAATCATGACAGAAAGTTCCATTAGTAATTCACCTGTCAGAGAATAGGGACCTGACCAATGGCCCATCTATTACATTAGTTGGGCACTCCAATGAGCAGAATCACAATACCTCATCTTTTAGAAGAGAGTTTTTGCCTTCGTGACTGCATCTAATAAATTGAGACTTTATTTCCAAACACATAAGATCATCATTCGAATAGAATTTCCCATTCAAGATGTCTTGTAAAAGTCTGACCAATTTGGTAGGCTAGCTAAATAATGTATTGAGCTTAGAGAATTCGACATTCAGTATGAAGCCCGAAGAGCGATAAAGGCTCAGGCCTTGGCTGCTTTCATTACAAAAATGAGACTTGCAATTGCAATCAAAGAAAAGCATTCAAGCGATGTCCTACTTTAGGAGATGTACATTGATGGAGCATTTGTAGCCAAGTACAAAGGTGTTGAGGTCAAACTATAAGGGCCCTTTGATATGAAAGTCATACTTAGAATAACATGGCTGAATACAAAGCCCTTATAGTAGGGCTATAGATGGCTAGGCGAGCGGGGGTATGATGCCTATAGATATACAGTGACCCCCAGTTGATAATGAATTAGGCAACTGGAGCAGCTAGAGTCAAGGATCCCAGCCTTTGTATGTATTTGAACATGACAAAGAATTTAATGCGGACATTTAACCTTATGCAGGTCCAGAAGGTTCCAAAGGCTTAGAATGCAATAGTAGATGCCCTCTCAAAAGACCAAGAAGAGGCTTTGATGGAAGAACTTGTGAAACAATCAATCTATTTGTTAGATCATTAGGCCTTCGAGGATGACTAGAGATAGCCGATACAACTTTATCTCAGGAAGTTTTGTTATCATTGGAAGAGACTTGTATAGACGAGAGTTTGGTTCACCTCCATAATGATGCCTAACCCCCCAAGAGGAGCAGAAGGTTCTCTAATATGTCCATCAGAGAGACTAGAGGATGCATATTTGTGCCAACTCCTTGGCCCATAAGGTATTGCTGTAATGATACTTTTGGCTAACAATATGAGGACATGCTAAAACGTTTGTCCAATAATGTTGTTACAGTGTGTGTATAGTTGTATAGCTTGATTATAGAAATTGATTAGGATTCTAATTTATTTTCTTTCCTAGTATAGAATTCCTTCCTATTATAGGACTAATACTTTTGTATATAAATAGCCCAAAATGATGAATAATACATAGTGAGAAATATTTTCTCCCTCAATTCTCGTTTCATGGTATTAGAGCCAAGAAATCGAGTTCTTTGTCTGCTAAAAAGTACCAGATTAGATTCACAGTTTGGGTCACCCATCTAGGGTGACATCTTGTTCTCATCTTTGACCTAGGAAGGATCACCAGTCGCCAATTGGCCTACCACCGAAGTTCGGTCGCCAAAATTGTAGTGCGTGAGTGACATGCGCAAGAAAAAACTTTTGCCCCTCATCCACGCATTGGCATGTGGCTTGCCAGAAAATCCTCCTATCTTTATATTTTGGTTTGCCTAATTCTTTACATCTTCTGGGTGTACCTGGTTGGGTCAGCATCCATAAGGGTGTGTGATCTTCTTTGACACAGGTTCACGTTTTCCAATTTTTTAACTCTTGTTTCCTGAGTTATTCTATATATGGTAGTACAGGTGATAAAGTGGTTACATCTGACATAATTCCGGTGATGCCAAGAATCATGGGACATAAACTCAATGGGTTTAATTATTTGGATTGGAGTAAGACAGTTCACCTTTATTTGTGGAGTATCGAGAAGGATGATCATATGATTGATGATCCACCTAGAGATGATTTTAGACAGGCATAGTTGAGAGAAAATGCTCGGTTATTCTGCAGATACGAAATTCCATTAACAATGAGGTAATTGAGTTGATCAATCACTGTGAATTTGTTAAAGAATTGATTGATTATCTAGAATTCTTTGCATTCTGGGAAAGGAAATATTTCCCGTATCTATGAGGTTTGCAAAGCTTTCTACCGTGCAGAAAAATAAAATAAGCCTCTTATGGAGTACTTCATGGATTTCAAGAAGACGTATGAGGAGCTCAATATGTTGCTGCCATTTAGTGCGGAAGTTAAGTTTCAACAAAG
The DNA here is from genome assembly GCA_005392925.1 of Aquilaria sinensis. Lineage (NCBI taxonomy): Eukaryota > Viridiplantae > Streptophyta > Magnoliopsida > Malvales > Thymelaeaceae > Aquilaria > Aquilaria sinensis. Next base: position 181,749 of record SMDT01003139.1, on the reverse strand, counting down.
TCAAATGGAGCAGATGGCTGTTATGAGCTTTCTGGCTGGTCTTCTTTTTGAATTTGAGACTGCCAAATACCATATTCTTTCTAGTCCTGAGATTTCTTCTTTACAAGATGTATTCAATAAAATACTTTACACAGAGAGTACTCCACCTGTTCAGTTCAATGGGGCACTTGCTAGCCGAAATAATAACTATAGGCGATCACAATTCAAAAATGATAACAGAGGAAATGAGTCAAATAGTTTGGAGATTGAGGATCCAAATATAATTGTGTGTCATTATTGTCACAAGCCAGGACATCTTAGGCGTAATTGTAGGAAGCTTAAGTACAAAACTCAATGGACTAAGTCAGCTTATATTGTGTCCACGAATAACACACTTGAGAACTTAGTTCTCATTTCTGCAGATGAATTTGCCAAGTTCTCTTAGTACCAAGAGTCATTAAAAGCTTCTTCTACTCAAATCACTGTTATTGCTGATTCAAGTAAACCAAATGCATGTCTTATTTCCTCATCATCCAAATGGGTCATTGATTCTGGTGCCATAGATCATATGACAGGTAATTCCAATCTCTTTTCTATGTTTCAGTCACATACTTCAAACTCTAATGTTACCTTGGCCGATGGATCATCATCCCATGTTCATGGGTCTGGCACAATCAGCCCAACCCTTGCTCTTCCTTTGTCACATGTGCTACATTTACCTTAATTAACCTTTAATTTGATTTCTATTAGCCAACTTACTCGCAACCTTAATTGCAACATCTATTTTTTTTTCTTTATTATTGCTTATTTCAGGATTTTTTGACGAAGAAGATTATTAGTAGAGGACATAAATCTGGAGGACTCTACATTCTTGACCCTTAGATACCCAAATCCATTGCTTGTTCTACTGTCACTTCTCCATTTAAGGCACACTGTCAATTGGGTCATCCTTTTCTTTCCTTGCTAAAAAAGCTTTGCCTACAATTTAGTAAGGTGTCTTCATTAGATTGTGAGTCATGTTAATTTGCTAAACACCATCATCTTAGTTCTAGTCCAAGAGTTAATAAAAGAATTAGTTTTCCTTTTGAATTAATTTATTCTGATGTTTGGAGTCCTTATCCAGTTCCATCTAAAACTGGATTCAAATATTTTGTTACTTTTATTGATGATTTCTCTCATGTGACTTGGTTATATTTAACGAAAAATAGTTTTGAGTTGTTTTCTCTTTTTTATGCCTTTTGTTCTAAGATTAAAAATCAATTTTACGTATCTGTTCATACACTGCGAAGTGATAAGCTAAAGAGTATTTGTCAGTATCTTTTCAAACTTATATGATTCAACATGGCATCCCTTATCAAACTTCCTGTGTCGACACACCATCTCAAAATGGAGTCACAGAATGAAAGAACAGACACCTTCTTGAAATTGCAAAAGCCCTTTTATTCCAAATGAATGTTTTTAAAACATTTTAGGCTAATGCAGTTGCAATAGCATGTTTTCTAATTAATCATATACCTTCACCTATTCTTCAAGGTGAGTTCCCGTACAAAATACTTTTTCCCAATAAGTCATTATTTCCTATTGAACCTAGAATATTTAGAAGTACTTGTTTTGTTCGGGATGTCCATCCACATGTCACTAAATTAGACCCAAAATCTTTTGAAATGTATCTTCCTTTGCTATTTTCATCTTCAAAAAGGATACCAATGTTATTGTCCTCGTTTGAATCAATATTTGGTCTCCGCTGATGTTACTTTTCTAGAAAACACTCCGTATTTTCCAGCATCTCTGTTTGCATCTCAGGGGGAGGATGATGATCTATACTATCTCTATCTATACTATCACATCCTCTGAGCCTATGCCTGAACCAACTCTTGTTAAGCCTTCTATACATCATGTTTACTCCTGACGATTGAACCCTCCTGATACATGTCCTGTGCCAACTCCTTCGTAATTAGATCCAGTTCCAAGTGATGATCTTCCTATTGTCCTTCGTAAAGGTAAATGTCAATGCACTCACCCTATTTCATCTTTTATGTCTTATAATCACTTGTCATCTTCTTGTTATTCCTTTATTGCATCCTTCAATTTTATTTCTATTCCTAAAAGTGTTCATGAAGCCCTATCCCATCTTGGATGGCGTAATGCAATGATAGAGGAAATGAATGCTTTAGAAGAAAATGGTACTTAGAACTTGGTAAACTTACTTATAGGAAATAAGGCTATTGGGTGTAAATGAGTGTTTGCTGTTAAAGTAAATCATAATGGGTCAGTGGCTCGATTGAAAGCTCATCTTGTTGCTAAAGGCTATGCTCAAGTCTATGGTGTGGATTATTCTGACACTTTTTCCCCTGTTGCTAAGTTAACATCAGTCAGATTACTAATCTTTATAGCAGCCACCAACAATTGGCCTTTGCATCAGGTAGATATAAAAAATGCCTTCCTTAATGGAGATCTTCAAGAAGAGGTGTACATGGAGCAACCTCATGGTTTTGTTGCTCAAGGGGAGTATGGGAAAGTTTGTCATCTTCGTAAGTCTTTGTATGGTTTGAAACAAAGTCCTCATGCCTGGTTTGGAAAATTTAGTCAAGTAGTTGAAAAGTTTGGGCTGAAGAAAAGCAAATATGATAATTCTATCTTCTACAAACAATCTGAAGCTGGTATCATTTTGTTAGTAGTGTATGTGGATGATATTGTCATTACTGGGAGTGATGTTGCAAGTATTTCATCTCTTAAATCATTTTTTCACGTTCAATTTCACATTAAAGATTTGGGGATGCTAAAGTATTTCTTGGGAGATGAAGTAACAAGAAGTAAGAAAGGATTATTCCTATCTCAAACGAAATATGTGCTAGACTTATTGTCTGAGACAGGGAACTTAAGGGCAAAACCATGTAATACTCCAATGGTCCCTAATATGTAGCTTGTGAAAGTGGGTGAACTGTTTGAAGATCCTGAGAGATATAAAAGATTGGTTGGGAAGTTGAATTATTTGTGTGTGACTCATCCTGATATTGTATGTTCGGTTAGTATTGTAAGCCAATACATGTCTTCTCCAACAGTTGATCACTAGGCAGCCGTAGAACATATTTTGTGTTATTTGAAAAGTGCTCCTGCACGTGGCGTTTTGTATGAAAATCTTAGTAACACTAAAATTGAGTGTTTTTCAGATGCTGATTGGGCAGGATGTAAAGAAGATAGAAGATTTACTTTTGGTTATTGTGTCTTTGTTGGAGGAAATCTGGTCTAATGGAAGAGTAAAAGGCAATTGTGTCTCGATCAAGTACTGAGTCAGAATACAGAGCTATGGCACAGTCTGTGTGTGAGGTGATGTGGATATATCAGCTCTTGAATGAAGTAGGCCTTAAGGTCTCAATACCAGCCAGATTATGTTATGATAACCAAGCTACTCTTCATATAGCTTCTAATGTTGTATTTCACGAATGAACCAAACACATAGAAATTGATTGTCCTTTTGTTTGTGAGAAAATACAGCAAGGTTTGATTTCCACCGGATATGTAAGAACGGAAGAACAATTGGGAGATATTTTCACCAATGCCCTAAATGGGCCTCAGGTTGATTATCTTTGTAACAAGATGGGCATGATTAACATCTATGCTCTACCTTGAGGTGAAGTGTTATAGTGTGTGTGCAATTGTATAGCTTGATTATAGAAATTGATTAGGATTCTAATTTATTTTCTTTCCTAGTATAGAACTCCTTCCTATTATAGGACCAATGCTTTTGTATATAAATAGCCCAGAATGATGAATAATACATAGTGAGAAATATTTTCTCCCCCAATTCTCATTTTAGATGCCAATCTTGTCAACTCAATACCCAGGTACATAGGTTGCCATCCTCTGGCATTTTACTCGCGACTGATCCCTGGCCTTTTGCTAGGTGGGGTTTTGAATTAATCGGAGAACTTCCTACAGCCCTTGGATAAGTAAAATATTACATTACAGCAGTGGACTACGTCACCAAATGGGTGGAAGTATAAACCTTGGCATCAATCATGGCCTCACAAATCATAAAATTCTTGTGGAAAAATATAATCTATCAATTTAGGTGCCTCTGAGCCATCATCATAGACAATGGCAAATAGTTTGATAACCAATAGGTCCGCTAAATGAAGGTTATTCACCTTTATTTCACAGTTGTAGCCCATCCATAGTCAAACAAACAAACTGAGGTCACAAATCAAACCCTAAATAAAGGATTAAAAGGAGGTTGGGTAAGGCCAAGAGGAAATAGGTGGGAAAGTTGCATAGTTTCTTATGGGATTACAAAACGATGCCATGAAGGTTGACTGGTAAAAGCCTTTTCACCATGATTATGGAACAAATGAGCTTATACTGATGAAAATTGTGCATCTCACCTTGTGGGTCAAAGCATTTAATGTGGAAGGGAACGATTCACTATGAGTTAGATTGGACCTATTGGAGAAACCAAGGAAAGATGCCTGAGTCAACATATGAGCCTTCAAATAGCTAGTTGCTCTGACCCATAATAAAAAGATTAAGAGGAAGGTTGTCGAGGAATAAGGAATGACCCTTATCAAAACAAATGTGATAGGAAGGAATCTGGTATATAAGGCACTAAGATCTAACTGAGATAGACCTTTCTTGGTCAAGAATATAATCAAGGACATGGTCTTCAAATTAGTGGATTTTGAGGGTAGAATAATACCTAAAATTTATCACTTAGATGATCTTTTATCCTATTTTGCGTAATGACAATCTGTTACCCTACTTTGTGTAGAGTAAAATAATGAAGGCACCCCTACTACAAAAGTTTCTTTTTGATGAACCAACATACAAGGCCTCCAAGTTCCCAAGAAACAAATAATAGGTAAAGAAAATGAGATCACAAAAAAAACCTTAAAAAACTAAACTGCGAGACGATGATCCAGAGCTAGCTAGTAAAGAATGATCCTTCAGACATTTGAGGCTAAGCCTAAATAAGTGGCTAATGATGAGGCCAGTCTTTGAGTTGTGACCTGAAATTAAGGTTGAACAAAAGAAATGAAAGAGATATAGAATAAACATTCCATTAATATAGCCTTCAAAATTCTTTACAAAAATATTTATTTACATAAATTCCTTGAAAATCTAAACCTATGGATTAGATAGCTAATAGCATAGCACCATTACTAAGGAGTTGAAGGATTTCAAGTGGATACTGGTGGGGAAGCACGAATTTTATAAAGGCCTCGTTGTGAAGCCCAGGGTGCATGTAATGCTTATCCACAAGGCTGTGAAAGTACCTCTTACTGGTATCCTTCAAATGATTGTAGAAGTACTACTTACAAGTCTTGGAAAGCACCTATGGAATGAAGGCCTAAAGATGAAGCCAGTCAAAACTCATCTTTAATAGGAGCTTCCTCAGTGTCTGTCACCAGTGAGCTCTCGTCGTAAGGCGCCTCCCCTACGTTACCCTCATTTGACCATGCATCAATGTTTGAAACTAGAACTGTATAAGTAGATAGAACTGATAAGTCTAGGTTTGGTTGCGCCTGCTTGACCTGAAAAATGGTAAGAAATGAAGCCGTCTTTAAGTTCTTCAAGAGCTTCCTTGCCAAGCCTCCACTCCTACTCCCAAACGGTCAATATGATCACTTTAGCTCGGAGCACTTCATATGCTTCGTTCACCCTTTGCCCAACCCAGCCGCCCCTTATGATCTTCTCCATGATGAGGGGGTGACGGTAGCTGAACTGGGGCTAGATCTGTCCTGGGTACTAACGGACCTAGCAATGCTAGCGTACCAACCTAGAGGCTCTTCTTAATGGCCCTTATCTTATTCTTCGAGGCCTCCAGCTGAAACTTGAAACACTGGGCCTCAGCAAGGACCTGTTTATCCTTCTTTTCAGCCTTGCAGAGGGTTTCAGCTAATTTAGACATCTTCTACGTTAGGTCCTTAAAAAGCTTCTCATGCTCATCCCTCTTAGCCTTCAGCACTTGGAGCTCCTTTGCCAAAGCTTCATGGGTGGTGCGGTCCACTATCAGTTTTTTATTCAACACTATGTTTGTCCACTTGACATCACCAATTTGGGCTGATAAGATCTGGCAACACACCTCTCCCCTACAAAGTAAGTGATAATGACCTCCTACAAATAAGGACGATTATGGAATGTCTGCACAAACATACTTATCATGAAGGAAGATAATAGTTGTACTTGAAAGAGGGCACAAGTAGTACTCATCAATTGCGCACTATCTTCTTAAGGCTAATGATGTGGTGGGTAATGTCAGTTTGGTCATCTATGATTAAATTGTCAAGACCCACCATCCATTAGGGGTCAAACACATAGTATAGTAAGATCCCATTGAGTGCCAAACCATGTTTTAAGCCTAGCCCAACTTATAAGGTTGTTAGGTTTAAAGCGATCATCCACATCATTGAAAGGAAAGGGAGCCCCACACAAGTAGGCCTGGAAGCCTCTTCAACAGGGGCCTCTACTGGGGCCTTTTCTAGGATGACTTCCGCAAGAATCATGGTGGGGGAAGGTAGGAGAGCACTGGGTGCCTTCTAGGATAAAGCCTTTGGTGTCTTCAGGTCTACAGTGGCGAAGGGCCTGCTTCCCTTGGGACTTTTCATAGGAAAAGCTGGATGAAAATACCTATAATCAGCACAAACCAATATAAAATCAATACTAAGGTAAGGAAAATTACTAACTGGACGGATCACACCGTCTCTCCTACATTGTGTGACATCTGTCCCTTTGGAAGAGTATGCCCCTTTTTTAGACCAATTGAGGCACCTCCCGAGAAGACTCCTCTATATGCACCATTGAGGGTGTAGACTTGGAGGATTTAGGCATAAAACTCGCGTCCCTTAGAGCATAAGCAACCTTAACTGGCAAGATCTGAAGCTTATGGCCATTAACTAGCACGTTGGCTATACTTTTACTGACACGGCCGTCCCTGGCCCCTACCTAGGACACCTGTGAGAACTTGGTCTCACGGCGGATTATAGTTGGTACTCATTGATATGTGCGCGGATTAAATCCATGTCACTAGTTGATTATCCTAGAATATGCAATATGCATGCTCTTTATGCTTTGACAGGTTATTTAAAACAATAAAATGTTAATGTGGCCACAATTTTTCATATAAAACAAGTAGACCAGTCAAAGCATACAAATCAACCTTTATATAAATTAACTACACATAGCAACATGTGTGAGCATTCATACATATAGTAGCTAATGCCCCCGCCCAGAAAGTAATCCTCGAGTCCATGACTCTTCATTTCATAACTAAGGAGGCAATTAGAGTACTATGTACACATACAAAATCCTCTACTGAGATCTTCTCATACTAACTCCCACCTTGGATGTGAATCCCAGTGGCAAGCTTTAGAGACTCCTCTGGATCCAACTAGGTCTAGCTATGCCTGACTATGTCCAATGTGCACTAGGCTCTGTAACCAATGAGCAATTTAGTTAGTACTATGCAAGACCAACAAGCATCCAAACAATAAGTACTAGAATCATCAAAGCTCAGGTATTCTACCTGTGCACCAAAAACTACTACCAGAGTAACCCTCAACGGTCACTCAGCCCAACTCCTTCTGTAACTGCACAACAAAACAGTAAGGGTGAGAATCCAAGATTCTCAATAAGGGGTAACCTCATGTACCAACAGCAAAACTGTGGACAGATATGAAATAACTCATGCATACTCTCTGCTAGCTCTCGCAGTGTGAGGGACCTCTCATATATGTAAATATATGGATATGCATGCTCGGATCCCAAAGGACCGTTCCTCACATAATTTTCTTACTTTCTCACGGGTGTCACTCCGTGGCTCACAAGTCTAGCTCTCGACTTGTGCCTCGTAAGCCTTAGCTTACGCCGGACTTATTATATAGCCTCTCCTTAACTTTGTTGTGCAAGGGAATTGTGGTGAGAACTATGTAACTAGGTTATTAAACCTCATAACCTCGATGCATTTGAAGCCTTTCCTTACAACCCCGTGATTTCCAACATTGTCAGATCACCAAAGGGTTCGAAAACTTACACCTCAAGCTCATGACACTTGGTTATATTCGCTTGCAACTTAGTTTCCTTGCTTACTCAACAAGTAACCTCAAAACTTTTCAAAACTCAAGCAAACCCCCACTTCTCGAGGGACTTCAGGAAGTCTCGAAGTACCCCCGGCATACTTGAGGGCCAAGGTACCCAAAGGACCTCCTTGGGACTCATCTCAATCATCCTAGCAAAATGTGCAAAATTCTGCCTTTAAAAATTATCCTCACTTTGATTCAAAACAACTTTAAATCTAGGGAATTTTAGATGTTTCTAAAACTTCTAAATGGTAGTACTCCCTCTTAGCTTCGCGTGGAACTTTGAATCACCTCAATCGGACACCCGAGCAAAAAGTTATGCTAAAAACAAAATCGGGTCTCCAATGCTGTCTTGGCGACGCGTCGCCACAGTTGTCGACGTTCTGTGAACCATTTTCCAATTGGCGACGCATTGCCAATTATGGGTACCTCTTGGTGACGCGTCGCCAATCTGCAAAACTGCAGAATTGGCACGCATTTTGCTGCTATGACCTTTGGCTACTTAGTACACATATCAAACATGCATAAAAAGCCACCAAACTTCACACACACATAGTTCATGTTGCAAGGAACATAACCAACTATCACAATGCCATTAATACTGCTCTATAACATCATCAAATCTTCCTCAAACTTCATAGCTCACAACAATTCAACCAAAACTCATACTCAATGCTATGGCTAATTTCAATCAATTTCTTACAATAAACTCAAGCCACAAGCATTGTTCAAGCTTAAAAACACTACTCCCTTACCTCAACTCCAAGATACAAGCTAGAATCACTCCTCTTTTCAAGCAACTAAGTGCAAGAAATCCTCACCTAAGTTCCAATCAAAACCAAAGCACCAAACATCACAATCTTCCTCTCTAACCAAAACCCAAGCCTCAATTCACTCAAATAACATAGAATTAACGAAGAACACCATGCTTACCACGTATTAAAAATAGGGGAGTAGAGAAATCATGCTTCCAAGTCTCCAAACCTTGTTTTCTAGCTTGAAACAAGTTCCTCTTGGTTGGTATCCTTGGATGGCAACTCTAGGAATCAAGATCACTTGATTTCTAGCTTGAATTAAGAGATAAATGAGTGCTTGAGAGGGGAAAACGTGGTTATGGCAGCCATTAGCCACCTTTCCCTTCTTAAACCCTCACTCAATCCCTTAAGCCATCCAAGTTACAACCCTTAAACACATAAACCCCCATCTTCTAACACATGCTCATTTCTTGATTAATTCTTGTTATTGTTTCAAGTTTGAGTTAAGGTTAAAGGTTAAGTTACAAAACTTAACTTAAAACACTCGGGACCCCATCCGGTTACTCAGGATACAAAATTACCATTTTGCCCCTGCTCCTCATCTAGTGCCTAAACCTTCTTGGAACTTAGTGAATTTTTGTAACTCATTTATTCTAGCTTTGTAAACTTGAAATTAAAGTTCTAAACTTAATTTAGAACATTTTGCCTCTCTCGGGAGTGCTAACTACTAGGAGGTCCATAACATTCTCCCTTCCTTCTGGAATTTGGTCCCCCAAATTCTGTTACAACTCCGAAAACACATCAGGATATCTTTTCAGCATATCCTGTTCCATCTCCCATGTAGCCTCTCCCTCACTATGGTTAGACCATAAGATCTTAACCATAGGAATCCACTTAGTCCTTAACTTCTTGACTTGCCTATCAAGTACCTGAACGGGTTTCTCCTCGTAGGTCAAGTCTCCCTGAATGGGTATCACTGAATAACTAATTACTTGTCCCGGTTCCACTGTGCATTTTCTAAGTAGACTCACGTGGAACACATCATGCACTTGGGACAAATTAGGTGGCAATGCCAACCAATAAGCAACTCTGCCTATCTTTTCCAATATCTCATATGGTCTAATATACCTAGGAGCCAACTTGCCCCTTTGCCCAAAACGGCTAACTCCTCTCATTGAAGACACTTTCAAAAGTACTTTGTCCTCAACTTGAAAACTCAAATCTCTTCTCCTCAAGTTTGCATACTTGGTTTGCCAATCATTGGCTGCCTTAATCCTTTGCTGGATTAACTTGATCTTAGCTGTGGTATCAACTATGACCTCTGGACCAATGACTATCTTATCTGCAGAATCTGCCCAACAATGGGGGGTCATACATCTCCTTCCATACAGAGCCTCATATGGTGCCATACCAATAACAGTTTGATGACTGTTATTGTAAGCAAACTCGATCAGCGGTAGGTGCTGATCCTAATCACCTTTAAAATCAATAGCACACATGCGTAGCATGTCCTCCAAAGTTTGAATCACTCTCTCAGACTAGCCATCAGTCTGAGGATGAAAAGCAGTACTAAGATTGACCTTGCTCCCCAATGCCTTTTGGAAAGCATTCCAGAACCTCAACGTGAATCGTGGATCTCTATCAGATATAATCTGATCTGGTATCCCGTGGAGTCTCACTATCTCCTTGAGATACAACTGAGCCAACTTTTCCAAAGTATAGGAAATTTTAATAGGTATGAAGTGAGCAGACTTTGTCAGTCGTTCCACTATTACCCATATTGCATCATGTTGACTCCGGGTATTTGGTAACCCAACTAGGAAATCCATAGTAATGGATCCCCACTTCCTTACTGGTAAAGGTAAACTCTGAAGTGTACCCGTCGATTTCTGATGTTCTACTTTTACCATTTGGCATGTTAAACACATTGCCACATGTTTTGCCACATCCCTCTTTAATCCCAGCTACCAGAAATGCGTCTTTAAATCATGATACATCTTACTAACACCAGGGTGAATACTCAAAGTACTACTATGTGCCTCTTGTAGGACTTGTTGCCTAAGTCCCTCAACATTTGGTACATAGAGTCGATCACCATAGTGTAGTATTCCATCCTTGTATCTAAACTCCTTCTTCACAGTACCAGACTTAGCTTCACCTGAAACCTTCTTCAGTAACGGATCCTTCATCTGAGCTTCTCTGACTCTGACTAACCAAGCTGTCTGGACTTCTAGAGTGTAGACTAGGGACTTCTCTCGGTCTTGCCATAACTCATGCAAAACTAATAAAGAATCCCCTATTGTTCCTTCAGAGGAACTCGTAGCCTGATCCTTAGATAGGATCACTCCCGTGTACTTCCTGCTTAATGCGTCCGCTACTACATTCCCTTTTCCAGCACAATACTCGATTGAGCAATCATAATCCTTGATATACTCAATCCATTGCCGTTGCCTCATGTTCAGATCTTTCTGAGTAAATAAATACTTCAAACTTTTATGTTCAGTAAAGATTCTAAACGATCTCCCCATAAAATAATGCCTCCACAATTTCAATGCAAAGATTATTACTGCTAGTTCGAGATCATGGACCGGGTAACTTAACTCATTAGGTCTTAGTTGTCTCGAACCATATGCAATAACCTGACTATCCTGCATCAATACACAACCCAAACCAGAACCTGAAGCATCAGTATACACTGTAAAAGCCTTGTTCTGATCCGGTAAGACAAGTATTGGTGCATTAGTCAACTTTTCCTTCAACTTCATGTAAGCCTCCTCACATTTCTGTGTCCATTCAAATTTCTGAGTTTCTTGGTCAAGGCTGTCAAAGGTGTAGCTATCGCAGAGAATTTCCCTATGAATTGCCTATAGTAGCCTGCCAAGCCCAAAAAACTCCGAACTTCTGTAACTGTAGTTGGCCTTTTCCACTCAACTACTGCCTGAACTTTTTCAGGGTCAATTGACAACCCTTGAGCACTAATAATATGGCCCAGAAATTGAATCCTTTCGGACCAAAACTCACACTTAGACAACTTTGCATAATACTGATTATCCTTCAGCACTTGCAAAACTGTCCTAAGGTGCTCTTCATGCTCTGCCACAGACTGTGAATATATCAAAATGTCGTCAATGAAAACCTCAACAAACTGATCTAAAAACGGCTTAAAGATCCGATTCATTGCTTCCATGAACACCGCTGAAGCATTCGTTACACCGAAAAGCATAACTGTATACTCATAGTGTCCATACCTCGTCCTGAAGGCAGTTTTTAGGATATCTTCCTCCTTAACTCTAATCTGAAAATATCCAGAACGGAGGTCAATCCTAGAAAACACCCTTGCTTATCTGAGTCTATCAAACAGATCATCGATCCTAGGAAGCAGATACTTATTCTTGATTGTCACTGCATTCAACTTTCTATAGTCGATGCACAATCTAAAAGTTCCATCCTTTTTCTTTACAAACAACACTGGGGCTCCCCACGGTGACACACTAGGCCTTATAAAGCCCTTTTCTGGCAGTTCTCCCAAGTGCTTCTTTAACTTATCCATCTCAGGAACTGACATCCTATAAGGTGGAACCGAAATAGGTTCAACCCCTGTCTGGAGACGAATGGTAAACTCAGTCTCTCTCTCAAGTGGTAACCCAAGTAACTCTACTGGAAACACCTCAGGAAACTGATTGGCTACCGGAATCTTTTTAAGTTCCTCCTCTATGGCCACCCCATTCAATGAGTAATACTCCTCCTCCATAACTACGGGGATGGTATCCATAAGTCTAAGGTGCAAACTCTTAGCACTAGATGCTAAACCTCCTGTGTAAGTCACTCTAGCTCCTAGAGCATCGGTTATGTCGACTGAGTGATTCGCACAGTTAATTTGCGCCTTATGTTTACTCAGCCAATCCATTCCCAGCACTAAGTCATAAGACCTCAGTTCTATTACCCACAACTCACAGTAGAAATCATGGTCCCCTAACTGTAAGGGATACCTAGTATCCACTTCATTGGTTACAATAAAACCTCTCCCTGTAGTCTTGATGAGTCTCAACTCATCTGAGATTTCTTGCTACAATTTACACTTATCTACCAAGGCAAAAGATATCACTAAAAGAATAGCTCTTGTATCAAAAAGCACTCTAACACTATCGTTCTAAAAAGTAAACATACCTTGAACGGCAGCTGGCCCTCTGGTGATCTGACTCGCCAGGGTGAATACCCTTGGCTGAACTACTGCTATGGCTACACCAGGTCGGTTTCTTATGGCAAGTGGTACAGGGGGTAAGTTCCTGGGCGGACTCTACATCAGTTGAGCCCTGGGGCATTCTTTCACCCAATGTCCTCTTTGGCCACAGATATTACAAATATCTATCCTCGCAGTGCACGGTTTCCCAACATGAAACCGTTTGCATCTAGGACACATCCTGGACTTAATCCTCTTGGATGGACCTTGGTTCTCAACCATTAGTCTCTTTCCAGCACTCTTTCCTTGGTTGGATGACCCAACCTCCATCTTTTTGGTCGATGCTCTAGAGTCATCAAACTCCCTCTCTAAGGTCAATGCCTTTTGAACAACCTGGCGATAGTTCTTAACATCCACTGTCGCCATGTACCTTCTGAGCACTGGTTTCAAACCTTGACAAAACTTCTTAGCCTTCAACTCATCATTACCCACCATGTAAGGAGCATAGCGAATAAGTGAGTTAAAGCGCTGCTCATATTCTCTTACAGACATTTCTCCCTGCACTAAGTTCTCAAATTGAACCCTTCTCTGATCCTGTGCAGCTTCACTGACATACTCCAGTCTGAACTTCTTCTCAAAGTCAGACCACTTAAGCACCTTCTGTTTATGCTCTGGTCTGGTACCATTACTTTCCCTAAGCATTTCCATAACATCATCCCACCATAAGCTAGCCCTTCCTCTCAGAAAGAAAGGCACCAAAATCATCCTCTGCTCAGACTCATAGCCTCCACAGGAGAACAACCTATTCATCCTGGATAACCAGTCCTCTGCTCTATCGGGATCACCTGTGCCATCAAAGCTAGGTGGATCAACCGCCTTAAACTTCTCCAATAGCTTCATCTGATGTAGAGTATCTCCCCTCCTTGGAGCCTCCATCACCTTTGGTTCCACTACCTCTTCATGAACTTGATTTCTTTGTTCATGAGCTTTAGGCATCTGTTGTGGTTCAGCATGCCTCTCCTGACCCTGATATGGATCATTTCCTTCCTAGACCTCTTCTCTGTCCTCATAATCTCTGAACATCTCAGTCATGATCGCAGTCATGTTTTGTGCCATCAAAGTCATGGTCTCAGTTAACCCCTATAATACTCTGGACATCTCATCCAGCTTTGCCAATACTGGGTCACTAGAACCTTCTCCAGGTTCCCTAGTTCCCCTTACACCTCCAGACCTAGTGTCAACCACAGCAACCTGCAACCAAAGCCAGACAACATTCCCCAAATGTTGGTCAGTACTAACTTTCCTAGCACATGGACATCCAACCTAGATCTCAGTCTTACCCTCCAATACCTATGAAATGAAAACCTTAGGCTCTGATACCAAAAACTGACATGGCCATCCCTGCCCCTGCCCAGGACACCTGTGAGAACTTGGTCTCACGGCGGATTGCAGTTGGTACTCATTGATATGTGCGTGGATTAAATCCATGTCACTAGTTAATTATCCTAGAATATGCAATATGCATGTTCTTTATGCTTTGACGGGTTATTTAAAACCATAAAATGTTAATGTGGCCACAATTTTTCATATAAAACAAGTAGAGCAGTCAAAGCATACAAATCAACCTTTATATGAGTTAACTACACATAGCAACATGCGTGAGCATTCATACATATAGTAGCTAATGCCCCCGCCCAGAAAGCAATCCTCGAGTCCATGACTCTTCATTTCATAACTAAGGAGGCAACTAGAGTACTATGTACACATACAAAATCCTCTACTGAGATCTTCTCATACTAACTCCCACCTTGGATGTGAATCCCAGTGGCGAGCTTTAGAGACTCCTCTGGATCCAACTAGGTCTAGCTATGCCTGACTATGTCCAATGTGCACTAGGCTCTGTAACCAATGAGCAATTTAGTTAGTACTGTGCAAGACCAACAAGCATCCAAACAATAAGTACTAGAATCATCAAAACTCAGGTATTCTACCTGTGCACCAAAAACTACTACCAGAGTAACCCTCAATGGTCACTCGGCCCAACTCCTTCTGTATCTGCACAACAAAACAGTAAGGGTGAGAATCCAAGATTCTCAGTAAGGGGTAACCTCATGTACCAACAGTAAAACTGTGGACAGATATGAAATAACTCATGCATACTCTCTGCTGGCTCTCGCAGTGTGAGGGACCTCTCATATATGTAAATATATGGATATGCATGCTCGGATCCCGAAGGACCACTCCTCACATAATTTTCTTACTTTCTCACGGGCGTCACTCCGTGGCTCACAAGTCTAGCCCTCAACTTGTGCCTCGTAAGCCTTAAGCTTAGCTTATGCTGACTTATTATATAACCTCTCCTTAACTTTGTTGTGCAGGGGAATTGTGGTGAGAACTATGTAACTAGGTTATTAAACCTCATAACCTCGGTGCATTTGAAGCCTCTCCTTACAACCCCATGATTTCCAACACTGCCAGGTTGCCAAGGGTTCTAAAACTTACACCTCAAGCTCATGACACTTGGTTATATTCGCTTGCAACTTAGTTTCCTTGCTTACTCAACAAGTAACCTCAAAACTTTTCAAAACTCAAGGAAACTCCCACTTCTCGAGGGACTTCAGGAAGTCTCAAAGTACCCCCAGCATACTTGAGGGCCAAGGTACCCAAAGGACCTCCTTGGGACTCACCTCAATCATCCTAGCAAAATGTGCAAAATTCTGCCTTTAAAAATTATCCTCACTTTGATTCAAAACAACTTTAAATCTGGGGCATTTTAGATGTTTCTAAAACTTGGAAGTGATAGTACTCCCTCTTAGCTTCACGTGGAACTTTGAATCACCTCAATCGGACACCCGAGCGAAAAGTTATGCTAAAAACAAAATCGGGTCTCCAATGCTGTCTTGGCGACGCGTCGCCACAGTTGTCGACGTTCTGTGATCCTTTTTCCAATTGGCGACGCGTCGCCAATTATGGGTACCTCTTGGCGACGCGTCGCCAATCTGCGAAACTGCAGAATTGGCACGCATTTTGCTGCTATGACCTTTGGCTACTTAGTACACATATCAAACATGCATAAAAAGCCACCAAACTTCACACACACATAGTTCATGTTGCAAGGAACATAACCAACTATCACAATGCCATTAATGATGCTCTATAACATCATCAAATCTTCCTCAAACCTCATAGTTCACCACAATTCAACCAAAACTCATACTCAATGCTATGGCTAATTTCAATCAATTTCTTACAACAAACTCAAGCCACAAGCATTGTTCAAGCTTAAAAACACTACTCCCTTACCTCAACTCCAAGATACAAGCTAGAATCACTCCTCTTTTCAAGCAACCAAGTGCAAGAAATCCTCACCTAAGTTCCAATCAAAACCAAAGCACCAAACATCACAATCTTCCTCTCTAACCAAAACCCAAGCCTCAATTCACTCAAATAACATAGAATTAACCAAGAACACAATGCTTACCACGTATCAAAAATAGGGGAGTAGAGAAATCATGCTTCCAAGTCTCCAAACCTTGTTTTCTAGCTTGAAACAAGTTCTTCTTGGTTGGTATCCTTGGATGGCAACTCTAGGAATCAAGATCACTTGATTTCTAGCTTGAATTGAGAGAGAAATGACTGCTTGAGAGGGGAAAACGTGGTTATGGCAGCCATTAGCCACCTTTCCCTTCTTAAACCCTCACTCAACCCCTTAAGCCATCCAAGTTACAACCCTTAAACACATAAACCCCCCATCTTTTAACACATGCTCATTTCTTGATTAATTATTGTTATTATTTCAAGTTTGAGTTAAGGTTAAAGGTTAAGTTAAAAAACTTAACTTAAAACACTTGGGACCCCGCCCGGTTACTCAGGATGAAAAATTACCATTTTGCCCCTGCTCCTCATCTAGTGCCTAAACCTCCTTGGAACTTAGTGAATTTTTGTAACTCCTTTATTCTAGCTTTGTAAACTTGAAATTAAAGTTATAAACTTAATTTAGAACATTTTACCTCTCTCGGGAATGCTGACTACTAGGAGGTCCATAACATTTACATTGCTTCATCAACTCTTTGGCCTGGCCACCCATATCTGCTAAAAGAAAACAACAATGTTGGAATCATTTTGGCAAACAAAAAAGCAAAATGAGTAAGCACACATATAGGGTATGACTCTTAGGGTCCACTGGACCTTGCTGGGCTTGAAAGACTATCTTGAAAGACTTTACCAATGCTTCATTTTGCCTAGAAGCCTAGTTATTAGGGCTCAGCTTGTAAGGTAAGACAAGTGTTCCTAACTGATTCTCGCCCATTTGAGCAACTTCTCCTAAATTTTTGTGTAATGAATGGGGAACAACTACACAAAGTTTGGGCTCTCCGCCACTGACTCTAGCCACGTTAGGAGCCCGCTATAAGCTTAGTGCCCTTCGTAGCCCTTGTATAGTGAAGGCCTCTGGACCAAGGCTTATTGAGGGGCCGATGCCTTCTCACATAAAAAGCCCTATGTCAGCTCCTTTAAATTGTAGAAGAAATGGTCTTTCCAGCTATCCCACAAGTCCTTGTAGGACATAAATGGAAAAGAATTTTTCCCTCTTCTATTGATGGGGGCCATGTGGAATAACAATGAGTTCTTTTTCAAATCTAGCATGTAAAATTGAAGAAAGAGATCCAATAAGGGGACCACCATGGCCATCTTGTAGCAAAGGATTATGGCATTTATGTGGGTAAAGGAGTTCGGGGTTAACTGTAAAGGCGGCACCTGGTAGTGTTCGCAAAACTGCTCAACCAATGGATGGAGGGGGAACTGAAGCCTTGCTTATAATTAGCTCACGAAGATGGTAAGGACGTCAGTCCTCGGGTTGCCCCCAGCAAGGCCCTCATCTTCTAATGCCTGCTTCCTATAAAGGGTAGTTACTACCCCATTTGGCTAGAAGGGCTTCTTTAAGTTCGTTGATAAGGTTCCCTTAAGAAGAGATGCCCTTGTGCCTTTTAACACTGCAGGATTGGGGACAAACACCTTCTTTAAGTCATCAACTTCAGCTGCCCTTGTCAGGGGATAATGGAAGATGACTAGCGGTAGTCCTTCCTGATGAAGGCGGTAAGATGGTAAAGGTTGCCACTAGTAAGTAATGAGCAACGAGAGAACAAAGAAAACCAAATGGCAGAAACAAAATATCCAACCTAAGATACAAAACTTGCAACATACCAAAGGAAAAAGGAAAAAAAATAGGTGAGGAAAACTAAAACTCATTTACCTGACTCAGATCGCTTGTAGGAAACTGAAAAGAAAAAATTGAATGGCACTAGAAAATAACTTCAAGTAAAAGTAGCATGGTAACCCAAAAGGATGAGAGCAATGAGTGGTAGTAAAACGGTGAAAGGGAAGCGGTAAAAACCTTACCTTGTATATAAAAGGGTAACCTTTTAGAAACCGCCAACATCATTATGGTGAATATTTAGGCTACTAAGTGTAAGACGTATGGCAAGAAGCAACATTAAATAGGAGTCACTTTCCTGGCATAGCATTAAATAGGTGTTGTTTCATCTTATAACCCAACCATTGAAACTACTGTACATATGAAAGATAAAGGAAGAGTTTTCTTGAATTTGAACTAGTGTTTTTACCAAGTAACATCTTAAAAGATTTAAACTTTATCAAATTTGATTTGAATGATATTTAACCTCCAAAAACTTAGTTAATAGCGCCTAAAACTCCGCTAATATAAATAGGTTACTACTTAAGAGAAAGGAAAGGCCAAGAATTTCAGGAAAAACAAAAAGGAAAAACTACAGCTTCAGCCCCTGATTTTTTTCAGCACTGTACTCTAGTACCCTAAACTTTTCCTCCTGCCGCCATCACCCTTGGAATGTCACTCCTTCTCCACTCCTCCAACTTCCAGCCACCTCCGGCCATCCTCAGCCGCCATCTTGTCTCGTGTCCCACTTCCGTCCCAAGAGTTTCCCTTATCGCTGTTGACGCCAGAACAAGGGAGAGACACTGATCGTGTCTCGTACTCTCATTATCCCGTCGATCCTACGCCACTGCCGCTGATTCCCACTGGTCGTCTGATGGCCATCGCACCTCTTCCGTCATCCGGGTCATCAAACACAGGCCTCCAATCGTCCCATCATAGCCATTGAACGGAGATTCGAAGCAGGCACTGGATCGCGACTCGCCGAACCGTTTCTTGACCCGGATTCCCATCGCTGACCCAATGAACCATCTCCTTTTTTCGGTAAAACTCTTGTTTAGTCCTTAGTCTTTTGGTGTCGTTCATACAAGTTACTGACATTTTGACTGTTTTGCAGAAAAGGCACTGACAGCAAAGCTTTTTGTTACTTTTGATTAGTTTTTTATATGTTCTTTGTTCAGTGGTTGGTTTGGCCATGCATCAATTTAATTATTAAATTTGCATAGGAATACAAGTTAGGATGTCTATTTGGTTATCTTAGAATCGTTTTAATTTTAATTGAATCCACGTGTTGAACTCCAAAAATCAATTTTAGAGAATTTATTCGGTGTGAGTTTAATAAAATCTTAGGATGAATTTAGGATAATAATTAAAAATAAATTTCAAAATCTATATTTGGCTGATTCGATAGGATATATCGTTTGGATAATTATTTAAAAATTTTAAAAAATAACAAGAAAATAAATATAAATAAATTTTAACATTCACATCCAAGTGATCCAATAGGATTTATGGTTTGGATTGATAATTATCTAAAATCTTCAAAAAAAATTAAATAAAAATATAATAAATTTGAAATCCTTATCTTGGTGGTTCGATTTGATAGGATCTATGGTTTAAAAATATTAAAATGTATGTAAAATAAGAAAAGTTAAGTAGTAATTTTTAAGAGTCCATATCCAGGGTGATTCAATAAAATCTATGGTTTGGGAAATTAATTGAAAAATTATTTAAAGCAAGCAAAACAAAATTTAAACTGAATTAAGATGCCAATTTTTGGGTGCTAGAATAAAATTATTTCAGCGTAACTATACTCCCAAGCCCTTCGAAGTCTTGTAGACCATTTTACGATGACTAATCAACCCAAGTGCAAACAAATTGGTGTCACTCTAAGCAAACACATTGTTATAGTATCCTGTTACACACACACACACACACACATATATAGATAATAGGTTCCATACATTAAGATTTCAATTCAACTTAGTTTTATATACATAGTTTGTAATATCATACAAATAGGTTTTTGTATTATACAAAGAATTTTACACAAAACTTTGTGTTTGGAAAAATGGCCGAAGGTGTGAGGTATAGGTTGTGTTGGGAGTAGTTCAACTCTTCCCTTGTTTTTTTTTAATTGTTCTTGTCTTCTTCATGTTTTTTTTTAATTGTTCTTGTCTTCTTCAAGAACATTTTTTTCCTTTTTTTTTTTATTTATGAATTTCAAACAACAAGTCCTTTTAGGAGAGTTAGTCTGAGGTATGAGGTTCTTGCAAGATTTCATACGTTTGAATTTTGGGTTTTGCTATTGCTTCATTTTTTCCATTCTTATTTTTATTTTTATATTTTTTATAGTTTTCTTCCTATTTTTTTAATTTGTCTACATTTTCTTCTTAGTTCTATTTTATTTTTTTTATTTTACATTATTGTTTTTTGTAAGTTATCTACTTTTTTCTTCATTCTTTTGTTTCAAAGTTATCAACCAATAAAAGAACAAATATCTTGTTAACCTAAAATAATAAACAACTACTGGTAAAAGAAAATATAGTTTCTTTAAAAGAAAAAATAGATACTAATAACTATATACTCTTTTATTAGTTTTTTTATTCTTTTATCAATTTTATTCTGTCCTTTATCATTTATTCCATGTTCTTTTATCATTTTTATCTATTCTTTAATCCATTATTATATCTTCTTTTATTATTTTTATCTATTATTTTATCAATCTTATATGTTCTTTTATTAGGTCTCATTATTCTTTTATCAGTTTTAATTATTCTTTTATCACTTTTTTTTATTGGTTCCCATTGTTCTTTGATTACTTCTAGCTGTTCGTTTTATCAATTTTATTTGTAAGCATCTGTTAGTTTTTTTAGGGAAACTAGTTGATATCTTATAGTATCAGTTTGCTCTTTTTGAGGTATTATCTATTTTTTTACCAATAGCTAGAAATAATACAAAAAAAAAAAAGAAAAAAAAGGAAAACTATAAAAAATGAGAAGAATAAAAATAAAAATAAATAAAAGAATGAAGATGTGCATGGGAAATGGGAAAAAATGAAAAAAAGATAGTGGAAAATGCTCACCTAGCATAATTTGATTGCCCTAGAATTATAAACATTTAGCCAAATGAAAATGTTTGTCCAAGTCTTGTAGTAATGATATAACTAATGTTTCAATGGCATGATTACCAGATTCATATAAAACTTACTCTTGGTTGTTATTTTGCTCTACTTACACTTAATGCCATCACAAATTAAACCCTTGAATGGCCAGCCTTTACACATCGTATCAAATGGCACAACTAATTTTTATTTATTGTATTGTGACTTACTACCACAAATGTTTGTCTTGGCTTGACTTTAATAGGCTGGGATGAAGGAGTACCTTATAAAAATACTACTCTCATTGTCCCAAAAAGGATGACAGATATTCATTTTTTAGATGTCCTAAAAAGATGAACCGTTTTTATTTTTGGAAAGTTTTTAGCGTTTAAATTACCTTAGTACATTCCTTTAAACTTTCTTTACACAAAACCTAAAAACTACACAAAACTGAAAAAAGAATATTTTATTTTTTTAATCCTCATTTAAACTATTATTACATAAACTCCAAAAAGGAATTCTTTTAATTTTATTTTCATGGGTAAAAATAGAAAAAAAAAATTAACATACATTGCGCATCTCAATTTCTGTACCCAAAGAAATGCATCATCCAAAATGGGACGGAAAAAGTATATTAAAAGCAGATACGTAAAAAGCCTTGGGGTTTAGTAGATGTTAATTGAATATATATTTAAATAAATCGATTTTAAATGACTGTTGCTCTTCCATTAGGGAAGGCCATATGATATCACCTTCAGCTCAAGTATAATGGAGGTCAATATTTTATGCCCTAGGACTACAATTACCTGGTGACCACATCTAGTTTATTCAAAGTAAAAAGTGTACTAGACATCAAAAGAGTAATATTCGGGTTTAAATATCAACTATTAAAAATCTTAGCTTTTCTTCAACTCAAATATTGGGGAAGATCATTGGTTCCAGTTACAAAACTTCTTTCAGGTTCCTAACGACTTGGTGACCTGTACCTTGGGTTTCCTATTGTGTTAGGTAGGCAATAGTTGTCCCTTTTTGATTTCTTACTTGATCAAGTGAAAAATAAACTTAAAGGGTAGAAGTTGAAATTACTTTTACAGGTAGGTTGAAAGGTTCTAATATCAGTTGTCTAGGCTTCTTTCCCAACTTATGTTATGATTTGTCTGATTGTTCCTAAAGGGATTTGTGATGAGATAAATCGCTTAATGACCTGGGTTTTTTTAAGGGTCTTAAATTGATAAGCGAAAGATACATTAATGTTCATGAAATAGGATGAGTGTGGCTAAATGGCAAGGAGGTTGAGGTTTTCGTGATTTTAATGTGTTTAATAAGGCAGTATTAGCTAAACAAGAGTGTCGACTGATGTAATTTTCTCTTTCATTGGTAGCTTAATTATTATGTGCTAATTATCATCCTTAGAAAAATTTCTTGCATGCAAAATTGGGGGGACACATCTTCTTATTCATGGAGGAACTTGGTGGCAGGTCAGGCAATGTTGGCTACTAGAGAAGTTTGGTGAGTTGAGGATGGCTGAAGCTGTAACCTCTTTATTATATTAATGATAGTATTATTGTGAGATTAGTGCAATACGAAGCACCTATGCTTAATAAACATACTTATATATTTGTGTACTAGCTAAGTGAACTAAGATATATCTTAATGAATTTAGCGAGTTTAATAAAGGACTTGTGAACCATTATGTTAATGTTGCAAGCAATCTAAGCTTGAGGGAAATGTCTCTGGTTAGTAGCAGTTTAGTAAAAGTGGCTAAATTAGTTACTAGTTAAATATTAGTAACTAAGTGTAACTAAGAAAGATATTAGAAGTGAAAGTTTTGGATTAAAGCATAATTGGGCTGAACTAGAGATATTGAAACATGCCATGCATGTGAAATTGAGGACTTTTATGTAGTTTGCTCCCTACTTACGCATGTTGGCTTGAATTGTCACACAGTTAGATTCCCACCTCAATTTGCTTGTTTTTATTCATCCTTAACTTCTAGCCAATGTTGACTTAGTTGGGAAATGAATTTTTTGAAGCTGGGATAGAGATTTAAATTAGAAATTTGGGGTTTTAGCTATGAACTCTTTAGTTTCTTAATAAAGAAGGTAACTTAGCCAAAACTAGCAAGCAAGCTTGGGTCATAAAGTTTATATGAGAAATTTAAGGTAAAGACACAGGAATCCTTAGATATTGAGTTATTTTTATGAATTAAGTTAAAATTAGTTTATTTCATGAGAAATATATAGGGATTTAGGAAGCTAAGTGACACTAATGAGAGAATGAGCTTAGTTTCCATGAGGTTATCTGAAGCAACTATTGGATGGCATAGTGGATAAATCTTGAGATAAATAAGTGATTAAGGGATCTAGGAGTTCTAAGCCTAGTAGTTTGGCTAAATTACATGAAAGAATCCTAATTATAGCTCATGATATTGATTATGTATCACTTGTGTATTGTGCTTGTTGTATTGTGTATGATGCTAGTCTAGGAATTAACTTATTCTTAGATTAGTTGGCATTCTTTACTAAGTTGATATAAACTTACTCTTTCATGCTTAAAAGTGTGTAGAGCAAGATCAGAAGTAAGTTAGTGTTTATGTTCCTTGTTTTTATGTCATCTTTTATATGTAAGTACCATAAGCTTTTCTATTTCTTGTATAGCATTGGCATTATAGCATACTTAATATACATATAACTCACTGATTATGAACTTATAGTGTGTGTAGAGTTGCTATGGTGGACTAAAAGATAAAGACTTGAAATCTAGAAAGGAGACTAATTAGCTAAGTATGTGCATTCTGTAAATTGCTGGGCAGTGTTAGGTAATGGTTCTGATATTAGAACATTTTGATTGTTCAAATCTTGGTCTGTGAGAAAGATTTGATAATGGATGTGTGAATAATGTATCCAAATGGTTAATGTGAAATACTATTGTATGTGTTTGCTTATTTGTCTTTTCTGCTTCAATTTTAAGAGCTAGCTTGACTTGGTTTCTTTATGGCCTTTACTGGGTTTTCTTGCATAAAATTTGACAATTTCATTTTTAAAGGCATGCATACATGTTTTTAAGAGTGTAAAACACCTTTGGATGCAAAACTAGCCAAGTATAAGCTTAGGAAATAAAAGCAGTATCTGCTAGGAAGTTTTCAAGAAAACTGTTTTTGAAAGGTTAAAATTTTCTTAAACAGTTTCAGGTAGAAATGTGAATTTTTTGCCAAGCAAGTTTAGTCACCTTGTAGGACAAGAAACCTAGATTTTAGTGGTTTATTAAGCACAGGGGTGATAGAAGAATTTTTGTGTGGTTTGACAATTAGCTTGTTTCGGCCCTTTTACTATAGTTAACCATGGTGGTTATTCTATTGCTGAAGCAGCTTAGTGTTAGTGATTTTATTGATGTAAACCATTAAGCATGGTGGGAGGTAGACTTGTGAGCTATCTTTCACCTTTGGGATGTTTCCACATTACTCAAAATGATTTGGGTCAAATTTCAAGACCTGATAAAGTTTATTTAGGGCATGTCAGACACTGGAAAGTTTTATATGAAATCTACATACCATTTAGCTTTGGTCTTTGATGGACTCTATTCAAATGTTACTTCTGCGGACCAAAAATTTTGGTCTTGGATATGGAATTTGTCACTACCCCTGAGCCCTTGAATTTCTTGTGGAGAGCTTTGACAAATGTTTTACCATCACGAGATAATTTGCACCATCATGGCATGGATATCCCTAGTGAATTTATGGTTTGTGGTAGAGGGAATAAGTCTTTGCTTCACTTATTTTTTCACTATCTTCTAGATGATCAAGTCTGAGGTTTTCTTGGTTTTAGTTATCCTTCTAACATTCATCTACGTGAATTATTAGTATGAATTTTGCATAGTTCAAAGGGATCAACTTATGGTTATTACTTGGTGGAAGTTATGGTGGAATCATAACAGATGCTTCTTTAACTTTTCTACTAGGTCCTTGGCTTTGGTGCAACAAGTACAGGACTACTTGGACCTGATTTTTTTAGGAGCTGCAACTCTTTTTGTATGATGTTAGAAATTTGGCGGTGTGCCTCCATGGATGAGAGGCTCCTACCTTTGGCATGGTGAAGCTAAGGGTGATCACTATTCGGTTAAAACTAAAAAAACCAAAAAATTGAAATAAAGTTTCGATTAAAATTGAATAGAAAGGTTATTAGATTTGGTTAGGAGTGTTGGTTATTTTGGTAAATGAAAAAGTTGAAATTTTTTCATGTCATATTTGTGGTTTTGGTGGGTCAATTGAAAAGTTTAAAAGGAGCAAGGGAGTGGAAAAGAAATAGAAGACTAGTGGCTTCTATTGGGGTTTGGCCATCACCAAACAAAAAAGCACACTGACGCATCTGACGCCTCCACCTACCACTCAACTTTGTTCTCCAACCTTTCCTTCCACTCGCCTTAACCCTTACCCTTTAGTTGTCTTTGCCCTCTACCCTTACCCTCCACCCACCTCTGCCTTCTTTCCTCGCCCTACGTCTACTCTCTGGCCTGTTTCTTAAGCTTAACCTTTCTCCGATGGCCGCCAAACTACCGCTAGGAACACTGCTGCCACCTCTAATCCAACACTGCCAACAATGATGCCACATGGCCTACAAGATCACCCTCATCACTGATAACTATTAGCCTCCAATCTTACTTGCTTCTATGTTTGATGTGAGGGAGCAAGAGTTGAAATCATCATGCTTGCTTCCACATTTAATTTGAGAGAGATAAGCACAAACCCCTGAATGGTCCATTGTTTATTTTTATATAATTTTTTAAGTCACCCATGTTTTTCTATATTACAGGTGCATCACTATGTTTGGATTTTACTTTATTTTGGTTATTTTAGTTTTAAACTGAACTGAACCAAATATTTCGGTTTGGTTTTACCTTGGTTTATAGGCTTAATTTGGTTAATTCGATTTTTAATTATAAAAAACAAAAAAATCAAAAAACCAAATAAACCAAAAAATTTGATTCGATTTAAACTGAATAAATTGAATGATTGGTCCTAGGTGAAGCTCAATATGGATGTAGTTGTCCTCAGGACACATGCCTCCACTAGCATTGAGGTTATGGCTCAGGATCATAATGGTAGGGCTGTATTGCTTATGTCTCACGAGTTGTGTTTTTATGATAGTGTTTTGCAAGTCAAAACACTGGCCTTATCATGTCTTGCTTAAGGCGAGGTTGCATGGATGGAGGTCGATTATCTTAGAGTCAGATTCTTATATTTTGAATTTTGCACTTCTTTCGGGATGGACAGTCTTTATGCAGTCAAATTCTCATATTTAGATTTTTACACTTTGTTCGGGATAGACAGTCTTTATGTACCCTTTTTCGGGTTAATTCTAGAGGATATTCTTTCTTTAGTTTCCTTTTTTACTTCATTTGTTTTCACTTATAAGAATAGGGGGTGGCAACATGGCTGCTCACCGGTTAGCTAGAACATCCTACTTGCTTGCATGTTGAGTTTATTTTGTTGATCCACTATCATATTGACTGATTGCTGTTCCTGTTTCTGATCTTTATTTATGCCATTGAGATACTTATTTAAAAAAAAAAGAAGTAATACTTTCTTTATAACAAATTTGTATAATTTACTATTCACAATAATTAATATATAATTTTTATCTTTAATATTATAGTACACAAATGCAAAAGTTTTATATATAAATGTTAAATGGAAACTGATAATTTCTAAATATAATTTTTTCAGATTTTCTAGAAAATATTAATATAAATAAATTTAAGTTAAAGTTAAATAAAAAATAAAATATATTAAAAGAGTATGCAAAAATTCCTTATACGATACAGGTTCGGTTTTCGAGCTCGTGTTGTGCGGTAGACGAATCAAATCGAATTCGCAGGGAGACAAATGTGGGAGGAAGCAGCGCTGGTTGGACCAGACAGGCCCGTCATTTCAAATTCGCCGTTCAGGCACCAGTACCATTGTCCCATCGCCGGCGGAACTCTTCCACACGCGCGAGCGTCTCCGTACGCAGTTGCGCGGTTTTACTGGCCACCGGCAAAACGACAGAACAGAATCAGAGGTTTGGTGGACGATTAAAAAAAAAAGGAAAAAAAAGGCAAGATTTTTGTGGAGAGCGGGAAAAAGGAAAGCCCAGGAGAGGACCAGGTGTTGGGCCTCCTCCCAAGTTTTACGATTTTCTTTTTGTATTTTCTCGAGAAATTTTTCTCCCCTTACAAACCAACTACGCTCCGCTCTCTCTCTGTCTAGATAACTGTTTTAAATTTGAATTTTTCTCTGCATCTCTCTCTCTCTCTCTCTATCTCATGTCTTCTGGCATTATTTATTGCAGATACAAAGATTTCAACACATCGTCCGTATAAAAATTTATGTTTTTTCACTATTCATTAGGCGGCCCACTGGCCAATCTCTCCCCGCGTTAGGGTTTCTTCGTGTTTGGTTCGTTTCTTCTATTGATTTGGTTTGGATTTTTGATTCCAGGTGAGCTCGCTGTTCCTGCATTTATTTCCCGTTTTGGGTTTGCGGGATTTCACTCTGGCGATGTGTAAATTTTGATTCTTTTTTTTCCTTTTCTCTTGATGTCCGATTGTCAAGTTTCCTTTCGGAATATTCTAGATCTGTTGATTTAGGGTTTTTGGGTAAATTTTGCGAATTTTTTTGCGTTTGGAACATTTGATGGGCATGAATATTCTGGAAAAAAATTGGAACATTTCGTCCACTTTTAAAGTACATTCCTTCGATCTCACCTTTTACAGTTTCTTCTCCATGAAGTTTGTAATTATCGATTTGGTTAAACTTTCGTTCGATTGATCGTGTCTTTTTTCGACAAATCGTGAACTAATAGGTCTTTTTGTAGGTTTCAGAGTCGCCTCTGGCCGCCATCTTCAGGACAGAGGATACAAGATCACGTACAAAGAGGAATTCGGTGGTAAGAGCACCTTAACAACTTCTATCTGGTGAAAGGTTTCTCATTTAGTGATTATTGTTGGACTTAGACTGATAGTGGTCTTAATTTTGGCCCCAAATCTGCCTTTTGATTGCGGTCATTTAATGATTTGTTGGGATAAGATTACCGCATGGTCATGGATCATTGTATTCTGGTGATTTTGGATGAAATTTGCTGGCTGTAAATACTACTAGTATTTAAATGAGATGTTGAATGTTATTAATTTTTGGTCTTGGTTAATGTAGACCCGCCATATGAATATGGCTTCTGCAAATGCATATTTTGATGAATTGAGGAACAAGCCTGAGGTAATAGATCCTCCTCCAGCTGATGACACGGTGGATTCTGAATCTGTGAATGATCCTACACAGCCTGTAAACAAACCGAACTTAACTGTATCAAGCAGTGTACGTGAGCTGTTAGAATGTCCAGTGTGCTTAAATGCAATGTACCCTCCTATCCATCAGGTTTGTTTTAATTTCACCTTTTAATTGAGATGTGCTGATTCTCTATGGGCCAGAAGCTTCTCTGTATGCAAGTGTGTCTTTGTTGGACAAATGTCATACACTCAGCGAATCCTAAAGTGGACATACTAGTCTATGTTTGATCATTTTTCACTATACTCCCTCCAAATAAGTGCCTGTCAACATATTAAATGATATCATTTGAAGTGCGAATGGAATGACTGTGACAGTTGGTTTGTTATTTCATGAATTTGTTAAAATCCTTCCAATTTTCTATAAGTTTTACTTGGGACAATGTAATGCTGCAAATTAAATGGAGTATTTTTGTAGGGATTGTTGTAGCAAAGATTTATGAAGCTAAGCATTTGACTCTAATGTTTTTTTGAGAAGAGAAAAGAGGGCACGTTGCTGTAGGTTTTGTATTTAGTTAATGATTGAATGTCAACAATAATCTTAAAATATGCTCGAAATGCAAAGAATTCTTGATCCTCAGCACATGGGGCTAAATATTAGCTAGGAAGGAATAAAGGTTTGTTTCATTATAGGTACCTGCTTTAGCTTATGCGTAAGATTGTCAGCAGTTATGCATGCATGGTCTAAACCCTGCAGCTGGAGCCTTGATGCTGTTGTTCGTTATACTGGGTGCTCTGCTATTGTCTGGACTGCAGGCCTTCACCCCTGAACTAAAGCAAGTTTCTATACTTCTAATTGGTGAAATATGTACAGTTATAAAATGGTGACTTCAGTGTTATTGCTGCATGTGTTTTTCTACACGAGTATGTTGGTGATCAACTCACACAATAACAATTGATATTGGATTTGAACACTGGAAAGTTCATAATTGAATCATGTGCATGCAGGGTTTGCACTGATTTAAGCATTTCTTCAAAAGATTTTGTGTTTTGTATCTTTTTGTTTTCTTAAAGTTTTGTATGTTTTCTTGTGCAGTGTTCAAATGGGCACACTTTATGTTCTACTTGCAAGCCTAGAGTGCACAATCGTTGCCCTACTTGTCGGCATGAACTAGGTAACATCAGGTGTCTTGCTCTTGAGAAGGTTGCAGCATCATTGGAGCTTCCGTGTAAATATCAGAGCTTTGGTTGTGTGGGCATATATCCATACTACAGCAAGCTAAAGCATGAATCGCTGTGTGCCTATAGACCTTATAACTGTCCATACGCTGGGTCAGAGTGCACAGTCATTGGTGATATCCCTTATCTTGTGGCTCACTTGAAAGATGATCACAAGGTTGATATGCACAATGGAAGTACTTTTAACCACCGATATGTCAAATCAAACCCTCATGAAGTTGAGAATGCTACATGGATGCTGACGGTACTCGTCTTAATCTCATTGCTGCTGCAATTTCAGTTGCGCTTTTCTTGCCGTTCCATTGGGGAAAAGACCAATAATTGTTGAATATTTTCTTGCCACGTCTGCATATTACTAATGAATAAATATTCTCATTTCCTTCACCCCACCAGGTGTTTAGTTGCTTTGGCCAGTACTTCTGCTTGCATTTTGAGGCATTTCAGCTTGGAGTGGCTCCTGTTTATATTGCATTTCTCCGCTTCATGGGTGATGATAATGAGGCAAAAAACTATAGCTACAGCCTTGAAGTGGGCGGTAATGGAAGGAAGCTGACCTGGCAAGGGGTTCCAAGGAGTATAAGGGACAGCCACAGAAAGGTCCGTGATAGTTTTGATGGGTTAATTATCCAGCGCAACATGGCTCTGTTTTTCTCAGGAGGAGACCGGAAGGAATTGAAGCTTAGAGTCACTGGACGGATATGGAAAGAGCAATAATTCATCAACTACCCTATGCTTTTTAAATCATCATCACAGCAAGTAGAATGGTAATCCTCTTGTAATTTTTATCTTCTTGTCATGTATTTGTTGTTTGTTTTAGGAGGCAAGCTCTCTTTGCTTATCCAGCATCAAATACATGAAGGAGAAGATCCAACTTCGATAACTATAATTATGGTATTAATCTATCACTAGTTAGATTGTTGTATCGTATCTTCTCGAGTGCTTCCCTTCGATTATTGGTAGTGCTTGGTGGGAGTTCTTTTGTGGCGCGTATGGAGGACTCTACTGATTTCTGCACCTTGAAATGGTTGTTAATAACCTACGAGCTTGTAAAACCAACACAGCGCCTGGATTTTCCGGTCTGCAAGGTTCCCTGGGACGATATTGTGTGGAAGCTTCAGCCAGACCTCATTTGCGAGCCTTATTGGAAGGGTTTAATCGTGAAGTTATGTTAGTATGATTCTACTAGAAATCTGAGCGGTCCACTGGTGGTTATGCCATCTTCCTTGGTGCTACTTTGGTTTCATGTAGCTGAATAAAACAGACCAGTCTCCCTTTCCCGTGCAGAAGCTATAGCTCTTTAGGTAATGCCTCAGCTGAAGAGGATTGGATTCAGAACATCGTTAGAACTTGGAGTCTAACAGCAACATGGTATCACAGATTCGTTTGGGAACATCGTCAGCTTTTAGCAATCATTAATAATTTATTCCAGTCTCTAATGTTAATTTTAAACACCATTCCCAAATGAAGCCATGTAAATAAAAGTTCGTTCTCTTTATTAATTTTTGCTAAGAATATCTTGATCATTTATGCAATTCCATCTCAATGATGACATCTGCCAATTCTTCCCCTATACAGTCATTACAACAAAACAAGACGAGTATCATGGAATCTTGAAGTATCTTGTTGGATCGGACCGAGCTACATATTTTCCCCAAATCTTTTTGTTTCCTGTAAAGTTTTTTCGTTTCCAAATGAGAAATTTTCACGACTAATCTGGAGGAAGGGCCTAAGGGTAAGTACAGAATGTGTGGTTTTTTATGCAGAGGAACAACCTCTCGTACGCAAGAGCCATTTTGGTGGCCGAAAACATATTGGCGGCGTACTGCCGGCAGGCCCTCCCTCTCTCCTCCATCCTCGCCGGCCCTTCCTTAACCGCCGCCTCCAACGCCTCCGTCAAAGATTCCACATTCGGTGCAAACATGAACCCGAACTCTTCCTCCACAACTATGCTCCCTTTTATGCTCGGAAACCTCGACGCCATCACTGGCTTCCCGCTCATCATCGCCTCCATCAGCGTCAAGTCCAGACCCTGCGGCCGCAATGTGGGGTTGACGAACACATCTATCGCGTTGTAGAAACCTCTCAGCTCTCCCGGACTCATTGACCCGAGTACCAGTACGCTGTCGGCCATCTCCCGGTACCGCTGCTCCCACGGCCCCAAACCGGCGACTACCAAGACGACATTGGGGTGACTCTTCAGTAGCCTCGAGAAGGCCTCGAAAAGAAGCGGGTGGCCCTTGTCCCTGACAAGTCTCCCGGCGATACCCAGGACCAGACTAGTGTTCGCCGGGACACCGATCCGCTTCCGGAATTCTCGGCCCGAGGACTTGTCGGGGGCGAATCCTTCCTCGTCAACGCCGTTGAGGATGACGTGGACTCTGGGAGACGGGATTTGGTACACATCGCGCAGCATTTCGCCGCAGCTATCGCTGATGGCGACGTGGTGGGCGTATTTGTGGAAGAAGCGGATCTCATTGAGGACCTTTGGTAGAACGCCGTAGAGGGAGGAGTTGAAATTGGGGGAGATTGGTTCATCGCTCCGCCGAATCAAGTCCTGGTAAATGCTCGATTGCAAGCTCTCAAGTGCGATCCCGTGCCAGGAAACCACCAGATTGGGGAGATTCCGAGCAACCCAATGCGGGAGCGCGACGCTCTCCGAGTGAATTACGTCGAACACCTGCTGCCGGTTCTCTTCCTCCAGCAACTTCCAAGCCTTGTTGTACCGCCACTTCCCGGGCTCCCCTTCGTGGCTGTGTATGATCGGCTCCTCGTGATCCCGGGCTGCTCTTTGTTCACTTTGCTGAACCTCAAGAGGCGAGGTGAAAACATGGACCTGGTGGCCGCGGCGTGCGAGTGCAGTGTGGAGGGTGTAAGCGTGCCGCTCCATGCCGCCGGGGATAGCACCGACTGGCCATTTCCGGGAGAAGACGGCGATTTTGAGCTTGATGGGCGGGCGCTGGGAGGGGAGGAAATTGAGCTTATTCCAAGCGAACTCGGCGGAGAGGAGGTCGCCGGACCAGGGACGGGTGGAGGCAGAAGAAAGGGTAGTACAGAGGGAGGAGGGAGGTGTGTGGAGGAAGAAGAGAGCGGGGATGGTGAAGAGGACGATGAAGAAGAGGGTGGTGCAGAGGTTGGAGGAAAAGGAAATGCTGGGGGGCTTCTTGGGTTTGTTGGGGAAGGCCATGCCCAGTTGGGTTAGAAAGGTTTGAAGTTTGAATTTTTGGGGTCATTTATTAATGTCGAATTTGGGAGATGATGACCGACTTTTAAGAGGGAGCCCACTAGCTTACTCAAAGTGAATCAAGTCCGTGTACATTGCATGTGCATGACTTGTTTGGCCATTGTTTTGTAGTTGACATAATCAGAGTGCAATCCCGCCAAACAACGAGTCTTTCTCTTTTTTAGACTTCACAATGAAGCTTTGGGAGAATAGCTTAGTCAATCCTAAAATTTTTATATTTTTTTATATCAATCCTAAAAATTTACATTTTTTAAAGTGAGTTCTAAAACATTAATACCGTATGCACTACTAGTCCTAAAATAAATATCCATACACATGTCAAACATTATGTTTGACCTCGCCTCTAGCTTTTGTTAATCCCTTCCATGTAAGCATAAGTGGTTACATAATGAAAGCCTTAATTTGTATTTTTTTTGTTAAAAAGTACAGCTTGATCAGCAAATAGATTCAATACAAACATTAAATAGGTTAATAGATGAAAATGCAAAATTTAAAACTAGTCTCCTCTTCTATGAATCCATTTTTCCTCCTGATTTTTTTATCCTTCTCTAAACTCTAGAAATGACATCTAAATTCACCAAGAGAATTCCAACAAAAACCACAAAAAGTAGTCACCATCACCACCACCACCAAATGAAGTTTGACGCCTCGAACATTCTCATCTCCTCTATAAACAAGTCCATCTCGACACGTAGCCGCCATCTTGTCAAGCTTTGCCCTAAATTGGCCCACATTGGCACACCCAAGATTTGCCACTTGTTCCCAGGCTTTTGCTTTTTGAAGCAAGAACTGGAACTTTGACTTGTTGACTTCAAATTTGACCTTGTAGCCCTCAAACATCTCATCTTCGATAGCTGTCCCCTCCCTTCGATGACCTCCCCCAAGAAAAGAACCATCTTCCTTGACTTTAACAAGACCCTTATCCATTCTAGCCCCTAACTTGGCTTTGGAAATGTACAATTTCATGGGGAGGCCGAAAATTGAGGGGCAAATTATGATCTTCTACGTGCTTGAGCGGCCCGACGTGGACGAGTTCCTGTAGAAGATCAACAAGAAGTAAGAGGTAGTGGTTTTCATGATGCTCTATGACCTTATGAGTCATTGATGCTGGACAATCTTGACCTAAAAAAGGGTTTTGATTTCTCATAATCTTTACACAGATTTTTGCGGGAATTGAGGGGAGATTTGTAAAGGACTTCTTTGAGATAGGGATGGATTTGAGGAACACCGTAATTGTTGACAATAACCCAAATTCATATTATTTGTAGTAAGAGAATGCAATTCCGATAAGTTCACTTGTAAGTGATCAGAATGACAGAGAGTTATAAAGGCTGCGGTAGGGGAGTTTCGTCAAATGGGGCCATTTTGGTTTGTGAGTCAAAATAAGTCTTTTTTAGTCATAACGGCACAGGGAGAGCCAGTACCGACCTTGGTGAGGAGATTGTCCGACACCTTAGGCACATGACCTCGGTAGTCCGCCAGCGCTCCCGAGGATGATAGTGCCAACCTCGGGAAACTAGCGTGTTACCTCCCTTGGAAAGGCGGCCGAACCAGCTTCAGAGGAGAAGGACCAGCCGCCTTCGGCAGGAGAGAATCCCCCTCGAAGGAGAAACTCTAGAGCTAAGGAATCCTCCGAACTACCGGTATGACTCTGGGAGAAGGGTCCTCACTCCGAAGGGCAACCTCAGCCAAGGGAACCTCAGGGGTACGGCAGAAGCAATTAAGGGGCCTCTGACATGTCGCCCGCACACGCTACACGCCGCCCTCGTATGCGCTCTGACACACCGACGCCGCAGGGGATTCCATTTTTTGCTCTCCTCCTCCCTCTAGAGAAAACGTAACAGGAAGAATCTTTGGTCCTTAGTGCTCCCTCTCCACCTTCGAAACACTGACTTGGGCATCGAAGGCTCCTCCCCGGAAAAAGACTCCAGGGACCTCCTAACCCCAGTTTTTTGAGCATTTCAGGAAAATCCTCCTGGGAAATCTACACTTCAGGCGTTCCCTCACACCAGAAGTCCATCTCGGTTACACCATGTCACACGACGAAGATGCAGTTGGTCATCATTTGGCATCGTCTGTGGGAAACCACGACCATGTTGCCGTCGTCGAAACTCGCCGTTGTAAGGACAAGGGGCTTCCAAAGTCCCCGTCCGCGCCAGAGCTTCAACTGGCGACCGAATAAACTGCACCAGGGACTTTTTTGCCTAAGGATGAACGTCCTCTAACTATTACCGTGGGTTTCCTGTACTAGTTCCAACGTTCTGTTGTGGCCAAGATGATGTAGTAGTTAGACCGATGATGGCCGCAGCCAACTCTTGGTCGAAGGCCCTCCTCACCAGCACTTCATGGAGAAAAGTCCCAGGTCTGCCTACCAGAGTTTGGGAAGCGGAGACCAACAAGATGAGTCCTTGACGGAGAACATACCCCTCGGGACGCGACCTGGGGGAGAAACAGGGTCAAAATGACCCAGAACTCCCCACCGAAGGGGTTCTTCACCTGAAGAGAAGTCACCATCTCATCGTCGTCGAAGTCACTCCCCAAAGAAGAAACGTCAGTCTTCGTTCCCGGAGACCTATAGACAGCAGGAAGAAGAGCCCAGCACCGCACTCCTCATGGAGAAAATCTTAAAGAGGCTGGAAAGAGTGGAGAGGCAGGTAGCTTGGAAGGCCGTCTGGGCTTGGTTGTCAGAAACCTTCAACGGGGATGAATCGCCATTCGCCCGATTGGTGGATGAAGCACCCATGCCGAGTGACTTTCGAGTACCTCGATTAAAGACCTACGATGGCCGAACTGACCCCTAGGCCCATCTGACCAAATACAAATGCAGCATGGTGTTGCACGGCGCCAATGATGCCACCTTGTGTAAATGTTTTGAGGTCACCCTCGCCGGACCGGCAACGGCGTGGTACAACTCATTGGCTCTTGGAGCCATCATGGAGTTCCAAGAGTTGTCTACTGCCTTCACGCAACAGTTCATTGGGAGCCGGCCAACGGTGAAGATGCCCGTCCAAATGTTCGACATAGCACAGAAAAATGGGGAAACCATTCGTGACTATGTCGAAAGGTTCAACGGGGAGGCCTTAAGTGTTCCAGACTTCAGGCTAGAAATACGTATCCTGGCCATGACACGAGGACTTCGGAGAGACTCTCAGTTGTTCTATGAGTTCTCCAAAGACCCTCCCGACATGCTTGGTGAATTTTACCGAAGAGACGAGCAGCACATGACTGCTGAAGAACTAAGCATGGGAGGGCCGAAACTTGAACACATTCGCGCCGAGGGGGCCAGCAACCTCGCTACCCAACCGAGTCAGGAGGACGACCTAGGAAGCTTAGGGGAAGGAAGCCACTGGCTTTCACCCCTCTCAACACCTCAAGGACGAACATTCTTATGGCAATGGAAAGGTAAGGAGCTCAGATCCAGTGACCAAAGGCCATGACCTCGAACAACGAAAAGAATATGAAGAAGTTCTGCCAGTTCCATTGGGACCACGGGCATGACACCGAGGATTGCTTCCATCTGAGGAAGTACATTAAATCCCTAATAAAGCAAGGTCAACTTCGACGTTGCCTACGGATGGCTTCCCTGAAGGGAAGAAGAGAAGAGGAGGCGAAAGGAGATGACGAGGAATACGACTCGGACAGACGACGGAACTGAAGTCCGAAAAGGCGCCCGCTGCCCCTAGCAGGAGTGATACAAGTGATCACAACAGGACTGCCATCGGCCGAAAGAAAGGGAAAGGCTAGGGAGATTTCAGTAATGGAACATGGGAACCCATTAAAAAAGCTGGTTTGGAAAGATGGGTCCACCGTCATATTTCTCCATGATGATCCACTGCTGGTTATGGCGAGGATAGGTAGTTGTGACGTCAAGAGAGTATTGCTTGATGATGGTTCGAAGGCGAACGTCCTATTCTCACATCTACTACCGAGTCTGGGTATCTCGAGGAGCGACGTCAAGTCCATCACTTCTCCTACCTTTGGAGTAGGACCATCCAAACTCCCCGTCCTTGGCTGGATCGATCTCCCCTTGATGCTAAGGAGAACTTCGGAGAACAACAAGGATGAGCTGTTTGCCTCCGAAATCACAAGGTTCATCGTCATAGATGTCCCTTCCTCATACAATGCCATTCTCAGATGGCAAATGCAAGGGAACCTCCACATCCGCCTAGATGTGAAGTACTTGACTATCACCTTCGGCACCAAGGATGGAGACGCTGAGATGTTCATCGACCAGGGGGAGGTGAGGAAAGTGTTCGTCAAGGCGAGGAAAACCCCAGTGATGAACTGCCCGTAGACTACCAAAATGAAGGACTTGCCCGCAGAAGAGTTGAAAGGAACAAAAGATATTGAGAAAATAGAAACGGAAGAAATAGAGCTTGTCCCAGGCCAAAATACCCGGATAGGAAAAAACTTGGCCAAAGGTGACAAGGAAAAACTTGTATATTTCCTACTGATGAATAAAGATCTGTTTGCCTACTCGCTGAGAGACATGCCTGGGGTAGACCCCCGCATAATACAGCATAGCCTTAAAATGAGCCCGGAGGCAAGGCCTATTCACCAAAAAAAGCAAAGCCTCTCGGTACACAAAAATAACTTCATCAAAATCGAAGTCCAACATTTGATAGAGGCGGGCGTAATCAGGGAGGTCAAGTACCCCGAATGGCTAAGTAATGTGGTTATCGCTACAAAAGAGGGAAGCGACAAGCTCTAAATGTGCATCGACTTTCGAAACTTAAATGATGCTTGCCCCAAAGATTCGTACCTCTCCCGCCAATAGACCAGTTGGCATACTCAACTGCTGAGT
This sequence comes from Aquilaria sinensis, assembly GCA_005392925.1. NCBI lineage: Eukaryota > Viridiplantae > Streptophyta > Magnoliopsida > Malvales > Thymelaeaceae > Aquilaria > Aquilaria sinensis. The sequence goes on along the minus strand of SMDT01003139.1, from coordinate 143,931 downwards.
ATGGACTCCTGAGCTTCCTCGACGCCTTCAGTGGGTATCATCAAATCAAAATGGACACCAAAGATGAGGAAAAAACCGCATTCATCACCGAAGTCGCTACATATTGCTATGTCAGAATGCCCTTTGGGCTTAAAAATGTAGGAGCCACCTACCAAAGGTTGATGAACAAGGTCTTTAGAGACCAAATAGGGAGAAACATGGAAGTCTATGTTGATGACATGATAGTCAAAAACAAGTTGCCTGATAGTCATATCACATATTTGGAGGAAACGTTCCACCAACTTAGAGCGTTCGGAATTCACCTCAATCCGGAAAAATGCATCTTCGGCCTAAGCTCAGGCAAGGTCCTCGGGTTTATAATATCGAAAAAAGGTATCGATGCCAACCCGGAAAAAGTCAAGGCACTGCTCGAATTTCAAAATCCTGTCACGACAAAGGATGTGCAAAGGCTCATAGGGAGGATAATGTCCCTTAGCAGATTCATTTCCAGGTATGGGGATCGTTGTCGAGCATTCTTTAAAATCCTTACCAAGGCAGCAAAATGTGGTGGCACGCCCGGAGGCGATGACCATCCTTGGAACGAGGATTGCCAAAAGGGCTGGGAAGAGCTCAAACTCTATTTAGCTCGCCTACCCACTCTTCGGCAACCACGAGAGGGGAACCTCTTGTGTTATACCTCGCTGTTACTGAAAAAGCATTGAGTTCGGTTCTCGTGAAGGAAGAGGGGGCGGAGCAATGGCCAGTATACTATGTGAGCAAGTCCATGCATGGCGCCGAGGTCAGGTATCCCCTGTTACAAAAAGCTATCTATGCCCTGGTGCTATCAAGCAGGAGACTACGTTCGTACTTTCAGGCCTACCCCATTATTATCTGAAGCAACCTACCTCTTCGGGATGTCATGAAGAGAGTAGATCATTCGGGAAGACTTTCCAAGTGGTGCATAGAGCTCGGCGAGTATGATATTACTTATGAGCCAAGGAAAGCAATTAAAGCCCAAGCTTTAGCAGACTTTATTGCGTAAGTGCCTATCGCCGAAGGAGAACAATCAGACCTCGGCAAAAGTGAGCCAGAATGGACTCTGTTTGTGGATGGGCCCTCCGGCTTCGAACACCGAGGAGCTGGAGTAATCATTCGCGGCCCCGAAGGCCTGGAAGTCATGAAATCCATCAAATTTGAGTTTAACGTCACCAACAATATGGTAGAGTACGAATCTCTCATAGCAGGGTTACGCCTGGCCAGAAAGATTGGTGTGAGAAACCTAAAAGCCTACAGTGATTCCCAGCTAGTGGTGCGGCAGATGGCAGGAGACTATAGCGCAAAGGACCTAACTTTGGCAAAATATCATGAGTGCGTATCAAAACTCATCCGGGAGTTCGATGCCGTACGTATTGAAAATTTGCCTCGCCAAAAAAATATTGAAGCGGACAGCTTGGCCAAGTCAAAAAGGTTTACCGAAGTGTTGAACCACTCGAGCATAGCGACACTAAGCATAGCAACCTCGGGCAAAGGGTGGAAAGATCCTATAAAGAAGTACTTTACAACCGAAGAGCTTCCCGAAGATCCTTACAAACCGGCAAAAGTGCAAACATGTTCTAGACGGTATTTCCTAATTGGGGAAGAACTATACCGGCAAGGGTATGTGAGTCTGCTACAAAGGTGTGTCAGTGAAGAGGATGCTATGATGGTCCTCGAAGAGGTCCACGATGGGGCCTGCGGTTCCCATATTGGAACTGACACCTTGGCGGGAGTAATACTCTTCCAAGGGTACTTCTGGCCCACCTTAAGAAAAGACGCAAGACAATTTGTCCAGAAGTGTGACAATTGCCAGAGACATGCCAACATCCAAAGACTGCCCTTGGAATTAACAACCTCGGTTGACTACCCCTGTCCCTTTGCAGTATGGGGCATTGACCTCATCGGGCCGCTTCCGACAGCACCCGGAGGAATGAAATTCTGCGTGGTTTCAGTAGATTACTTCACCAAATGGGTTGAGGCAGAGCCCCTGGCAACCATTTCGGCAAAGGATATACAAAAACTTTTCTGGAAAAGCATCATATGCAGATTCGGAATATCGAGGGTGATAGTGGCTAACAATGGTTCCCAATTTATTGACAAAAGATTCCAAGAATTCATCAACGACCTCGGAATAAAGATGCATTTTGCCCCAGTAGCTCATCCTCAGAGCAACGGACAAGTAGAGGTATCCAACAGAACCATAAAAGAGGGTCTAAAAAAGAGGTTGGGGGAAGCAAAGGGAAAGTGGCCAAGAGAACGTCCTAGTATGCTGTGGAGTTATCAGGCAACACCCCGAAGGGCCACGGGGGAGACGCTTTTTTTTCTCGTCTTCGGCACAGAGGCTATTATCCCTATCAAAGTAGTACGGCCATCAGTAAGAGTACAAGTGTTCGATGAGGAAGGAAATGACCTCGGATTAAGAGCTAAGCTCGACTTGATTGACGAACAAAGAGAGGTGGCCGAACTCAGAAGGAAAGCCTTTCAGCAAAGAGTGGCCACAGCCGCGAACCTGTGCGTTAGGCCAAAAGGAATAAGGAAAGGAGACCTCGTTCTCCGAAAGGCCTAATTTGAACCCCGAAGGCTGTCTCATGGGGTACTTCGACCAAACCGGGAAGGGCCTTACTTGGTCCTTGACGTAGTCCGGAAGGGAGTCTATAAGCTTGGCAACTCCGAAGATGGAGAATTGAAAAATACATGGCATTCAGATGCCTTGAAGAAGTTCTATACTTAGAACCTTCGTAAGAGATTGTACAAGTTAGAAAAAGTTTCTAAGTACAAAATTTTTTCCACCAAAGAACTCTTGCCAAACAAGGCCTAGAAGCTTGCGAAATTTACATGGTCATCATGAAGTTGATTAGGCCATTCTCTAAAAAAAAAAAAAGGAGAGAGTAAGTCCATCTAGGCCAAAATTTTGCTTAAGGGAATTCATCGAAAGAGGACGTTTTTCCGAAGTCGCTAAACTGAAAGTGGTCAAGATAACTGGGAAATAAGAGTAATTACTCAAAGACTTAGCCAAATTATGAAAAGAGGAAAAAATTTCATTGAAGAAGGCCTTATTACAAGGAGAAGGTTACAGGAAGAAAAATTACAAAGAAAAAGAAGACAAAGGTCCTAAAACACCTAAGGGACCCCGGCGTCCTTGGAAGCTCTCGCTCCTGTGTCCTTAGTCGCCGCCTTCGGTGCAGGAGGAGGGGCAAACGGCAAGTTGAGGTGCTTAATTTTTGACCAAGTCCACCGACGCTCCTCGGAAATATCCAGGCCAGCTAAGAAGGATAGGTCGAGGTCTGGGAACTTCTTCAAAACTTGGTGGTGAGCCAAACAGAAACCGTCCTGGAAGGCAACCTTAGCCGCTTGAACGGCCTTGTCTTTTTCAAGGGACAGCTCCTCCACCTCATCCTGAAGTTCGGCAACCTCATTCTTTAGCGCCCTCACCTTCTTCTTCTTCTGCTCCTTCTTCAAAGCCTCGACCTCGGCTTGAAGCTTGGCATTGTCGGTGAGCACCTTCGCCGGGAGAGCAGAGTCTTCTTCTTTCTCCTTTTGAAGGGCCTCGTTGGCCGAGGTCAAGCTAACGACCTTCTCACCAAGGTCGGACATTTTCTTGGAGAAATCCTTCAAGAGCTCCTCTTGGCCCTTCAAGAATTCCTCCCGAAGATTGGCAACCCTCTCCTTGGCTATTCGGCTCAACTCGGTGTTCGTCACAACCGAGTTGGCACAGAAGACCTTGGCCTTCTCCAATTTATCTTCGACCCAAGCTCGGACTGAAGATTGCTTTGCTGCCCAAACTCGAAGGTATCCACTATACCCCAGAAGCTGCAAAAAAGAAGAAGGTACTTAGTGAAATTTGCATAAGGAAAGCCAAACATTTAGAAAAAAGAGGAGAAAAAATGAAGAGGCCCGAAGCACTACCTGAGCAGCGTGCTCAGAAACCTTAGCGGCGAGGGTATCCTCGTTGGCACACTCCTCGGCAACCGCCTTGAAGGAAGCCTGGGTGAGCACGCCCCTCGCCATTTGGGGAGCCATTTCCCGACAGTCTTCGGAGAACAAATTCATGTCGTCCGTGAAAGACCAGAATGGCTCCCTGGGAACTTTGTCCTTCAGGATGTAGGAATCCCGAAGAGCCCGCCTTCGGGCATGATCGACCATCCAAGCTGAGGGCGCTAGTTCCTCTGCAAATTTAAAAGCGTAAGTCCCGTCAGACAAAACTCCCTGGCAGTAAGAGCTATAAGGTTACGAGTACTAAAACGGGGATAAAAGACAAACCTGGCGCAACCTCAGCAACGTCGTCGTCAGAGTCCCGGGCCTCCTCTACATCAGTGGGGATATGTTTGCCCTTGTCCTTTTGGCGTTTTTCCCATCTCCTCAACAGAGGGACCCTCTGCCAGAGAGCCAAAAAGGTTCGCCGATGTGGTGGGACTCCGAGAAGCAGTGCTGGTGACCACCCCGGCAAGAAGCTCGGTGGGAGTTTCAGGCTCACCGATAACCTCCGCCGCATCTTTTGGGGGTCGAAGAAGGATGTCCTTCTTTGCCTTCTTGGCCGAAAAGAGCCCACTCCTAGTAGTTTTGCGCCTCTTTGAGACGCCCTTCTTCGTTTGTTCCCCCTTCTCAGCTTGGCCGAGGAAGAGGGACTTGTAGTAGGCAGCAGACTCGTCGCCCATCTCTGAAAAAGAAGGAAAACATCAGTGTAAGTCTAGATGGATACTTATACTAAAAATTTTTGGAAGAAAACTTACTTTCAAAAAAGGCTTCATAAGTGAGCTCCCTCTGAAGGAGCATCACTAGCCAGGCCTCCTTCCCGTCAATGGTAGGAGCTGGCATGGCGAGGTCCGTCTTGTGCTCCTTGACTACCCCCAACTCTTGAAGGACCTCCTCGGTCATGAGTCTCCACATGATCGGGAAGGGGTACAGGGAGCGAGGGGAAACCTCGGCATCCCAGTCGGCGACAGCACGAATACGTCTGTCGAAGTCCACAAACCTCGCCGCCAACTCGGGAGGCTTGAACGTATCCGGCCCTATAAACTCGTGGGCCTAACAGGCCTTGCCCTTTGTTTCTTTCCCAGCAGGCCCAAACCCGTATCTTTTCCTTCCTCCCCCAAGCGCTCGAGCCTCGTGCCTAATTAAATCCCATTCGCACCACCCACCCAGTCGGCCACCCATTCGCACCACACCGCTGTCGACCAGGAAGGATCGCACCTCCAGCCTTGTGAACTTGACACCTCCAGCCTTGCCGTTGACCAGGAAGGATACTTCGACGGAATCTAGGCTCCATAGAGGTATCTTACTCGATTTTACTGGGGAAACGTTTCCCTTCGATTTCGACGCGACCCCTCTTTGTTCCTCCTTGTATTTCACCTTCTTCTTCGCGTTTTCCATCGTCCCGAGCTTGGCTTTCGTGTCATTTGTTGGCGTCTCTGAGGTCCGATCACTCTATGGCTGGCCAATCTACCAAGGGGTCGGTTCATGATTTCACCGTTAAGGTCAGATTCTTTTTAATTTCTTGGCGTTTTCCAGTTTGTTCTCTATTTGTTAAATTGGTCCCTGCTTGATCTTTGTTTGTGTGAACTTTGAAATGCATGACGATGAGCGACAACGAGAACAACCCTGAGATCGAAAACAATCACTGCCGACGATAGCTCCACCCATGGTTCGGTGACGACCAACGATAGCCCCACCAAGATCGTCACTGCCGTTGCAGCCGACGCTCCTAGCAGATGTCGGAGACCTAGATCGATAGCTCGAGGACGGAGACGGACTACGGTGCCTCCAGTTCCACTGTCGAAGACTCAAAAGAAGGAAAATGATGCCTTATTTGTGAAGTACACAAAATCAAGGTAGAATTGCAAACAATTAGAAAGTTTAGGATAGGTTTTTAAATTTTCCCTTATTTGGTTATCTATGTAAGAAAAATTACATATTCAGTCCCCATTTTTCATCTAAATTGCTGTTAGGGTACTAAGGATTTATGAGTTATTCGAGCTTAGTGGGCTTTCGATCCGAGCTCGAGCCTAAAAAAATTGGGCTCGAGCAATTCGAGCTCGAGCCCGGGTAGTGCCGAACAGTGAAGGGGCCGAGCTCGAGCCTAGTGGGCTTGGGCTCGGCCCGGCCCATTTTCAGCCCTATTTGCCACCCTCGCTAGATATCTTTAGTAGTGAAGGTGAACATGAACTTTTTGCTCTTAGACCCCCAAGGTAGCATGAAATATAAGTCACCCTTCGGGACCGGATAGAGCTTGTAGTACTGCATGAATATGATGAAATGAGGTTTTATTCCAAAGACCCCACACATGCAAAAGAAGGCGTTAAAATAACAGTACGAGTTGGGAGGAAGCTAATTCACGGCTATGCCATGGAATTGGCAAAAGTCACAAATCATCCTCGGAGGAGGAAACCGAAGTCTGGCCTTCAGTTGGGCACGGAAAACGGTAACCTCATCACGACTGTTCAGAAAACTGAAATGACCAAGAGAAGGAAGTCTGGTGGTGGCGTAAGAAGGAAGAAAAAATTTGGTTGTCCACTTCTTTAATTTCTCCAAAGTGGAGCAACAAGGGTGAGACATGAGAGGTTGCCAACTCTCGGGGATGGGTTGAATAGACATAAAGGGGACAGGTTCGATAGGCACGAGGGGGACAGGTGAAGACATGATTGGCAAAAAATGACTTCGGGAAAAAGAAAAATGACTTCGGGAAGCTAGAAAAAAGTAGAAAATGAGGAAACTGAAGGACCTTTAGAATCAAAACCCACAAAAAGTTTTGCCAAAATCAGGGTTTGAGGACGCCATCGTGAATGGTGGCCGGAAATCACACTGCCGTTAGCACCGCCGCAAAAAGAGTAGAGAAGGCACGAAAGCAGACAAGAGCAAAGCGAGAGCAAAGAAAAAGCAAGTAAGGATTATGACGGAATGAGGTTTATATAGATTGAGGAAGGGTAGCCGAATCGACGTCATAATTGTTCCGCGAAGGCGAAGCGTCACCATAACTGCCCTTCACGCGCGAAAATACGTGCCTGATGTAACCGACGTGACCGCCTCCAACCAGTGCCTGTCACGTGTCAACCAACGCGAGAAACTAGGACGCGCTTTCTGACATCCCGAAAACTCGGGCACGATGCTCCAGACTGACACACCTAGTTCCGAGACGCAACGGTCCACTGACCTATGATAGAAAAAGTAAAGAAATTGGGTATCTCGAGAACACCAAGGGACAGACAGTGACACCTGTCCGGACAAGGCTTATCTCCTGGCGATGAAGTGCCTTCTTTGTGAACGTCATACTCCGAGTCCCAAAAAAGTGACCCTAGAAGGGCCGCTAGCCGAGGTCTCCACTTCGGCTTTCCGAGGGGGGGAATGTGATAGCCAAAGTGCTATCGCCCCAATAACCTGAGAACTCTGGCTAGGTGTCACGCTCGATGTCACCCACAGGGAGAGCCATTACCGGCCTCGGTGAGAAGATAGTCCGACGCCTTGGGCACATGACCTCAGTAGTCCGCCAGCGCTCCCAAGGATGACAGTGCCAACCTCGAGAAACTAGCGTGTTGCCTCCCTCGGAAAGGCGACCGAACCTGCTTCGGGGGAGAAGGACCAGCCATCTTCGGCAGGAGAGAATCCCCACGAAAGAGAAACTCCAAAGCTAAGGAATCCCCCGAACTATCAGTATGACTCTGGGAGAAGGACCCTCACTCCGAAGGGCAACCTCAGCCAAGGGAACCTCGGGGGTACGACAGAAACAATTCAGGAGCCTCTGACATCTCGCTCGCACACGCTGCACGTCGCCCTCGTATGCGCTTTGACACGCCGACGCCACCTACGTCTTGTCATGTAGGGCTACTCCAGCCCTAGCCCCGGGCCTGAGGAGCCTCTAGGCGGCTGGAGGGCCCCACGCCCAGAAGAGTACAGATAATATCCAACCGAACACGTGTCACGATCTGAACGGTCTATCTCCTCCTATATATACCAGGGAAATGGTCTTAGCAGGGGATTCTTTTTTTCCTCTCCTCCTCCCTCTAGAGAAAATGTAACAGGCAAGAATCTTTGGTCCTTAGTGCTCCCTCTCCACCTTCGAAACACTGACTTGGGCGTCGGAGGCTCCTTATCGGAAAAAGATTCCGGGGACCTCCTAACCCCTGTTTTCTGAGTATTTCAGGTAGATCCTCCTGGGAAATCTCCATTTCAGGCGTTCCCCCACACAAGAAGTCCCTCTCGGTCACACCATTTCACACGACGAAGATGCAGTTGGGCATCAAACATTATGTCTTGAATAATACATTTTATGAAATGAATAGCATTTTTTTTACAATATTGTCACAACGTCTTAAATAATAGAATTTACAAAATGAACAACATTACAAAACACTAAATTTATTTGAATGGAATAATATTTATTACTGAATCGAATAACATTATTTACAAACAATATTTCTTATGAAATAAATAGCATTTTATAAGACAACATATTTGTATGAAATAATATTTCTTATTGGACAGGAATAATATTATTTACGGAACAAAAATCCTTACAAATTGAACATCATATTATAAAATAACATATCTATATGAATGTAATAACATTTCTTACTAATGGAACAATATTATTTACAAAACAATATTTTTTATGAAATGATCTACTTTTTTGCTCTTTTATTACTAAGAGGAATAGAGACACGAGTTTCGTGTAACTAATCTTAACTAGTGGAGATTAAATTTAGGGATAATTACAATTTTTTCAATGAGGTTTAGATGAAATTGCACTTTGCCTACTTTTATTTAAAAAATATACACTTTGCCAATGTCTTTTTTAATATAGTTTGATAACAATTTCTAAAATCTTAGTTGAGATATTACAGTAGCCATTTTTTAATAATTTTAATCTGTATAGCATTTTTTTTATAGTTAATGGATATTTTTAAATTATCAATTCTTTCTTTCTGTTCTTAAAACATTATTTTTTAAATATCAATTAATTGTAAGAAGATACTATACAAGTTGAAATTATTTAATGATGAAAACTATATAATCTGAATTAAGATTTTAGAAGTTGCTATTGGATTGTATTAAAAAAGTAAGATGTAAAACGTATATTTTGAAACAGAAGAAGTCAAAGTGTAATTTCACATTTAAATCTGATTGGGAAAATTGTAATAAATTTTTAAATTTAAATTAATTATTTGATACCTTCCTCCCTTGGTTCCATTGTTGCGAATCTCTATGTCTCCTTCACGGATTCCATTGTTGTGAATTCTGATTCTTCTAATCAATTGCGTATTTTCTGAAAATCCTTTTTCTCTACTTGTGTTCAATCATTCACCCAGACGGGAACAAAAATCTACAAGAAAAAACAAAAAGGAAAAACAAAAGAGAGAGAGAAGAAAATATGAGTCAACAAAGAAAATGGCCAGCAGCTGGTTACGGCGGCCGGTGTGACCCGCGACTGGTAGTCCAAGGTTGATCAGAAGCCTCTGCCCGAACTGTAGCTCCATCAATGGCTCCAGGTCGGACACGAGACAGTCATCACAGTTGACAATCATGTTGCTGGTTTGGAGAGAAGCGTATTAGGGATCGTGAGACACAAAACTGTGCTGAGGGATCTCTTCTTCATAACAGATGAGTTGCAGAGCAATAGCGATCGTGATCAGATTCTTCGCACTTGGTTAAGTGCGGCGATAGCGATGACAGCGCCGAGCCGGCCGATTTGGTGGAACGAGGAGAGGTGATTTGCTCGCGAATGACATCTTTGTTGATCATCCGAGATCGATTTGGAAGACAGTGAAGCTGCTCCGATCCAATGGGTTTAGGCAGGAGCTCTGATAGAATTTCGGAGAAGGAGCGAGGGATTGGGATCGCGTTGTTGATCATATCGAAATGATATTTTCTCATTACAACTGTGAAAATGGGAGGACGATAGAGTGACAGGATGCTATGGGGCGCATAGCAACGGATTGATAGGATGTGTCCATCATCCTGTCATCTTGTCACCTAATTCAGGTACTTATAGCTAACGATAAAACAGTAAATAATGAAAAAGTATACAAGTATACCATACTTTAATAATATTGTTGCCTCAGGCCTTTTCTATTATTGATCCATTTTTAAGTAACGCATGCATGGGCGATAATTATATCATCTTTGTCTAAAAAAAATGAACTATATTTTTTGTGGGTTGTTTAAAAAAGATTGAACCATTTTTAATTTTTAATTTTTTTTTAATATTCAACTTACCCTATCAATCTCATAACCTCCCATTTCACAAAATTAAAATAGAATTTTTTAATCATCTTTTAAACTATTACTACACAAAATCTAAATATGATTTTTTTCATTTTAAATTTTAATTCTAAAGTAAAAAAATGAAAATAATAATATAAATTATACATATCTTAATTTCTGTGACCAAAAAAATGTTTCATTTATTGTGAGATGGAGAGAGTATTTTTAAAAGTTCGATTCATTATTTTTTTTCCCTTTAGTAATAAAAAAATATCTATATAAGGAATAAATGTTAGGAGTTACTCATATATAAGGGAATAAGGAAATGTCCGCTTTTTCGGGACCCATAAATATAAGTATTAGAAGGTTTCATATGTAAGTGAAGAAGGAAATACTCATTTTTGGACTCAGAAGATATCCAAATAAGCATTTGGGCGTTATATGAGAGAATGAGGAAGTCATGACCCGAACCCATGACCTATCTAAGGGTTCGAACCCTTGATCCTCTCCATATTCTTTTGGCCTCTTAGCCACTAAACTAAAGGGTTGCGATAACATTATGGCTTATTTCAAGATTAAGGCTACTTCTAACCCAATTATCAAGTCTGTGAAGTTGATGTTGTTTCACTGAGGAAATATGATACGATCTGAATTGGTCAAATGTGCGAGAGCTATGCAAATTTGTGAAGATTGAAAATACAATCCCTTTAGTCTTATTCTAAAGATCATCATTATGTGAATCAAAGAACTACCTTATATTAGGGATGACAAAATTTGACCAAATCCAAGGACCTGACCTGATCCATATGAACCCAAGTCTGACCTGATCCAATTTGACCAGAAAAGTCAATGACCTGAACCTGACCTGAACTCGAACCTTAACCCAATTGAAGTGAAATCCGAGAAAATTTGAACCCGAACCTGACCTTACCCGAATCCGAAATGACCAAATAACTAAACCCAACAAAGTCTGATTTTAATTTAAATCAATATAAAATATATGGTCGGTAAAGAATTTTAAAAAATTATAATTTAATATATGTGAATGGATTGTTTCTATTCTGTTGATTTGTTTTGCATTGTAGAGTGAACAAGTGAGAGCTATGGAAAACAATCAGTGAAATAGTGATTGAGAGATAGAAATAATTAGGTTTTAGAAAGTATAGTACTCTTTTTGTCCCATATTCTTTGAAATGTTTGACTTTTTTGAATAGTTTGAATGGAATTTATTCATATTACTCCATCTGTCTCAAATTCTTTGTATCATTTATATTTTAACAATTAATCTATAATTTTTTATTTGTAATATTTTAATATATAAATAAAAAATTGTATACATGAATGATAAATCAACACCTATAATTTTTAAATATATTTTTTTAATTTTTTAATAAACAATAATATAAATAAATTCAAGTCAAACTAGTCAAAAAAGTTAAATGTAGCAAAGAAAATGAGACGGAGGGAGATTATTTGTTAGAAATTTTTTTTAAAAGTATATATTTAAAAACTATAGGTCTTTATTTATTAATTAATATAATCATTTTTTATTTATATACTAAAATATTGAAAATAAAAAATCATAGATTAATTGTTAAATAGTGAATGTTACAAAGAACTTGATATAGATAGGGTATTTTATTAAAGAAATTATATAGTAATATATCTTTATAATTTTTTTTTATTTTTTATGTCTAGTTAAATTAAATTTTAATCAAAATTAAATAAAAAAATTAAATCGATTCTGCTATTTCTGCTTATGTATTAGTGAACCAAATAAACCTGACAATCAAGTTGAATTTGGTCTAAGACCTGATAACCTAACCTGATTGGATCCGAACCTAAATAAACCCATCCTAATCCAACTCGAACTTGAAATCTATTCAACCTAAAATCAATCCGAAACCCAAATAACCCGACCTGGACCTTGATATATGTTAACCTGATTAAATCTGAACCTGAATGACTAGACACAAACCTGACTTGACCCACTCAATTGCCATCCCTACCTTATATGTGTGAGCATACTGGCAAATTGATCATTTTGCACTTTTTTAAGTGCAGTTTGTTGGGATAGTTGTTGAGTTTGTTAGCTCGTTGAGATTATCCTATTTTATTGCTTTTTACCATTAGTGAAAGCTCTATATAAGGAGCTAAGTTGTTGCAAAGTATTGTGAGCGATTAGTGAAGTCAACAAAAGTCAGAATTTCATTCTCTCTATTTCTTTGCTGAGAGTCTTTTTTACAACAGTGGTATCAAAGCCATGTAAAATGAAGAGACACATGAGACAATAGTGGTACAGCAGCACCTTTCTTTTTTTTCTTTCTTTCTTTCTTTGCAACAGCAGACAATGACAACTGAGGCATTTGTTCAAGCAGCAATTCCTTGCTTTGATGGTCACTATGACCATTGGAGCATACTAACGATTTGATGAACCAGCAGCTGACATGGTGATATTTAATGCTGAAAGAACTGAACTGGACAGGCAACGACTCAATGACCTCATAGCGAAGAATTATCATTTCCAAGCAATTGATCGCTCAATCTTGGAAACTATTTTTTCCAAGAATATCCCAAAGCAGATTTGGGATTCCATGAAGAAGAAATATCAAAGATCGACAAGGGAAAAAGGGCAGCAGCTTCAAGCACTTCATTCGGAGCTCGAAACACTTTGAATGAAATTTGGAGAGTCAATTACTGATTATTTTTAATGGGTGATGACAGTAGTCAACAAGATGCGGATTCATGGTGACAAGTCGCAGGAAGTTACAATTGTTGACACCAAAATTCAATTTTGTGCGTGGTTTGTTCTATTGACGAATTTCATGATATTGATATGCTTTTGCTTGTTGAATTACAGAGTTCTTTGTTGATCCACGAGCACAAAATCAATCAGCAAGAAAATGAGGAGCTAGCATTGAAGGTTTCAGCAGAAAATCATTCGACTTCAAACAACTGAAATGGGCAACATAGTGATGCCTTCAGCATCATTGTCTTGCGACATGGTGAATTCCGAGGGAGCTTCCGAGGAGGGAGGACGCCTGGCGGAGATGTTCCCCAGGTGGGAAAGTACGTGTAAGACTCCGAAAAAAGGTTAGGAGGTTCCCGGGATGATTTTCCGGGGAGGAGCCTCCGACGCCCAAATCAATTTCCTGAGAAGGTGAAAGGGGATACTTAGGGAGTTTTGCGGACTTGCCTACTTGTGTTTTTCAGGAGAGAGGAGTCCCCCCCCTCTGCCGGGACGTGTTCTGTGTATTTATAGGGAAGCCTGGCCCGTTTAGATCATAACACGTGTTCAGTCAGATCTTTTCTGTACCTTCGGACGTAGGGGATAAGTAGCCAGTGGCAGGCTCCTTGAGCCTTGAACCGAGTCAAGTCATGACAAGACCCGGACGGCTTCGGCGCGTCAGGCCGCCGTTTTAGGCAGCATAGGGGCGATCTGTCAGAGACTCCTTAAATGCTCATGCCGTACTCCCGAGGTCCTTTGGGCGAGGTCACCTTTTAGTACGGACGCCTTTCTTCGGGAATCACGGTGGTGGTTCAGGGAGTTCTCTAGCTCGGGAGTTCCGCTTTCGGGGAGAATCTCTCCTGCTTTCAGTAGCTGGTTCTTTTCTCCCGAAGGCGATATGTTCGGTTCTCCGAGAGAGTCAACGACACATTTAGATAACCTGGCGTTTTAGCCGAAGTGCTTACTTTGTCATGCTCGATTTCGTTTCTGCCGAGGTCTGTGGCAATGCTTCTTTCCGAGTTACGTCAGGCTCCCTGGTCAAACCTTCAGGAAAATTCGTGCTGGGGGAGGCGATAGCCTTTTGGCTATCACATAGCAGTGGTAGAGGAAATAGCAGAAATAACAATAGAGGCAGAGGTAGAGGTAGAGGTAGAGGTAGAAATAAAGGTAATAACAACTCTGGAAATCAACATGAGCATCAAGAAAATCGATTCGAAGAAAGAGGAAGGGGATGAGGGGGCTACCACTCAAAGTCAGTAGACAAATCCCAAGTTGAATATTATAGATGTCACAGGTACGGTCATCATAAATCAGATGTCGAACAAACTTATCTAAAGTGCATGGAGAGGAATCTAACTTTGTAGAAAAAGAGGAAGAAGAGATATCTTTGTTGATGGCTTGTCATGGGAATGAGAGAACTAAGAAAAACCTGTGTTATCTAGACACCAGCTGCAACAACCATATAAGCGGAGATAAGCCAGTTTTCTCCACCCTTAATGAATCTTTCCTAGATAGTGTGAAGTTCGGGAACAACCCCAAAGTTCTAGTCATGCGAAAAGGGTAGGTAATCATCCAAACCAGTGGAGATACCACTCAGACGATTTCCAATGTCCTTTTGTTCCAGATTTGAAGACCAATCTTCTAAGTATTGGTAAGGTGCAAGAAAAAGGTTATGAGATCTCAATAAAAGATGGAGTTTGTAAAATACAAGATGCCAGATTAGGCTTAATTGCTCAAATCAAGGTGACTACAAATAGAATGGTTCCTCTCTATCTTCATCATATGCATCAAGCATGTCTTTCAAGAAAAGTAAAGGATGTGCCACTTCCGATATCGACATTTGAATTTTGGTGGATTAAGAACTATATATCAAAAGAACACGGTGATTGGTCTTCCTCAAATTATGGCTCCTTCTGAAATCTGTGAAAATTGTGTTGTTAGCAAACAAAACAATTGTCCATTTCCAAAAGGAAAATCAAGGAGATCAAAGAAGGTTCTGGAATTGGTTCATTCTGATCAAAGAATGAAAATAAGACTAAGAAGAAAAGGTATATAAATTAAAAAAATAAAGAATAAAACTGGAAACGTAAAAGAAATATTGAAAAGATAAAAAGATGAAAAAAATGAAAAAGAGAGGAGAAAATGTGAAAGAAGAAGAAACGAAAATAAGAAAAAAAAAAAGCTAAAATAAAAAGAAATCGAAGGAGGGCTAGAACAAAACAAAAATAAGAAATGAAATGAAATTAAAAAACAAAATTGGGAGGTGGACGATCTTTAGCCTGACAAGGAGATAGTGGGCAAAATAATCTCCCTCAACTGATTACACCCATAACCTTCAAACCTGCAACCCCCATCACGTCTTCCAAAGTATCTTGCCACTATGACAAACACACAATTTTGTCTAAGATAGACAATTTATATATAAATATTAAAGAATATACACCGGGTTATAAAAGGCGTTAAATATCGTTACCACTAGGTATACCATACACTAAATTTTTAAGATATACTGTATAGTATACTGCACTGCATACTGCTACTATTTTCGTAAAAAAATAAATGTTAGAATATTATTTTAAAATAATATAAATTCAATAATTTTTTTTGCATATTTTAGATTTATTCTAATTTTTCTCATCATAATTTTTTAAATATAAATAAAATATATATGATAGAAGATATTTTTTTAATATAAAAAACATAAAAAAATGTTATATATATAGAGAAAAATAAATAATACTTAAAAAAACTAATTTATTGATATAAGAGAAAAAAAATATTTTAATAATAATAATACATTTTCTAATACCACATTAAGTTCCTAGGCGGCTCAAAGTAATAATTAATTTTTTATGTTAACTAAGAAAAGTATCCAAAAAAATAAAAATAAAAATTTATTTTATGATATGTGTATTAATTATATTTCAATATTTTATATATTTATGATATTTTGATATAAAATGACCAAAAAAAAAAAAAATATCTTACACGCATCTGCAAAAAATAAAATACTGCAGTACATACCTCACGGTATTTACAATATATTGTGATTTTCGTCCAAAATGTATACAAAGTGAGCGATATGCAAAATACCGTGAAATACTACGGTATACCGAGATATGCCACACGATAAAATGATAAAACGTAAAAACATTTGCACCGAGTACCACTTACTAGTGATAAAACGGTACATTGTGTATTTAACTCTATTGGCGTACGCAAGTCAGAGCCTAAAAAGTATCTAAAAAAATGAGGAACAATGAGCCATAATGAAGTTCAAAAGAGAGGGAGATGTGTAAACAAGTTGTCCCAGTCCTCATGTAATCGGAATTCAAAGAGCATGAGCATGAAGAAAACAACTTGGATGTAATTGGATTTAAATGACATCTAAAGATTTCAAGATATAAGATAAAAAATACCAATTATACTTAAGACACGGATTGATTTGTATTCATAGTAACATCCGCCCCTCTCTCTTTGTTAATTAGAAGAATTTTGTTAAAGTGTTGAATCTATAGATGAGGGTTTGTTGGAGATTAAGGCTAGTTTGCGTATTTCTCGAAACTTGGAAGGAATCAAATTATATTGAATCCCTTCACATTTATTTTAATGGACAAAATATATGGAGATTCGTACCATAGTCGTAGCTGAGGCAGCATCCTATAAGACCAACCAAAGGGACAACTACTTTGGTTCTGGCAAAACTTCTGATTTTGCTGTCCTAAGCCATTCGATGAAATTGTAAAAATTCCTTGAAGAATTACCCCCCTCTGCAATATTTTTTGCTGCAATTTCTTTCAACCTCAAAGCCCTTTCTCGAATGCCATCATCCCCAAGTAACTGCTCCACCTTTGCTCTAACTTCATCCCTCGTCACGACCCCATTTTCATTCTTCTCAAGGCCCAAACCAACCTTCCAAATGTCACAAATATAGCTCTTATTCATAGGTTGATCCGAGAAATAAGGCCAACACAAGAAAGGCACCCCGTTCGCCACTCCTTCCATTGTTGAATTCCAACCGCAATGACTTACAAAACAAGCAACTGCCGGGTGGCTCAAAACCTTGAGTTGAGGCGCCCAACTCACAAGCTTAACATTATTGCCTTGAAATCCATCTGGGAATTCCATCTCTGACCCATTAGCAGTAAAACCAGAACGAACCACCCACAAAATAGGTTTGCCCAAAGCATCTAGACCCAAAGCAAGTTCTCGAAACTGTTCCATATCGAAGATGGTGAAGCTTCCAAAGGCAATGTACACAACGGATTTTGGTTTTTGTTCATCTAACCATTGCAAACAAGTCAAGTCTTCCGACCAGAGTTGCCCCCCATGGCTAGAAGTGGAAACTAATGGTCCGATTGGGCGAAGCTCAGGGAACAAGGCAAACGATCTGGACTCGAGTTCAAGAACAGAGTTGCAGAGCCACAAATCCGATAGCTTCAAACAATCTATAAATTTTATGACGTATTTAAAGATTATTCTCATGTCCTCAGTTGACCTGCCGCAGTTATACCATGGTAAATCCTTCGTGTCAATGAAGGGCATGCCAAGGTGTAGCTGAATGATCTCATTCTTCAGAGGAAGTCCTGTGAATTGATCCTACCAAGTTAATGATATTCAGAGATAGACACTTCTACAGCAAAGAGCTCGTGGATAATTTCTCCAACCACTTTTTCTCCAAGAGGAATGGAAAGAAAAGTTTGACAAATTAGTATTTGTGTATTTTTTGAGGCAATCTTTGTATAAGCCAGAAATTTTAACATCCCAAATTTGACAGGAAAAGCATGTGAGAGGCCTTATAAATTATGCATATGTAGGTCCCGTTTCGTGTGAGTGTCAGTAGCTAGCGTTATAATATTAAAAAATGTATCTATGGGTGATTCTTAACTTTTAGTTTTAGGACTTTGATCCCAATCATTAATAAATTATATAAAATTTTAATGCTAATTACAAAACTGTTCTCAAATTGGGCATAAGCTATAATTGATGAAACTTTATCACGTAGCCCCTTATACTTTTACGAAGAAAGAGCTATACGATGAGGTGAGTAATCCTAATTAATCATGTTCCTCAAATTGACAAAACTTTGGGGGCATTTTTCCTTTCTATTTTCTTTGTAACTTTTTTTTAAAGTGTTTTCCTACAAAACATATCTAGCTCTTTCAAAACTGAAGTAAAAATGATTTTATATATACACTAAATTAGAAAAGTTCATTTTGTTAGTTGAAAGTTAAAGGAAAATTTGTACACTTTATGTTAACTTCAGCGCAGAACAATGGCTAAAATGTCACTTTTTAGATTTTAGGGGCATATTTGTAAATCCTATAAACGTTAAGCCTCCAAATGTGTAATTTTATCATGACTATTTGTAAACGTTTGGAAAGTTTAGGGAACAAAAAAAAAATATATATGTAATTAAATTTTTTAGGTACTACTTTGTGTATTATAAAGCTTGGGACTAAGTTATAAATTATAAATATTGAAAGATCAGAAGTTATACGGTAACTATTCAAAAACATAAATAAGTTAATTTTCCCTTTTGTTTATGGAGAATGAGGAAAACAACAAGTTTGATGCTTTTTTTTTCCCACAATTTTCTATTTAATGGAAAATTAATTTCTTGGAGAATAGAAAAGGAGAACCTACATACTGAACACATTTTCTTTTGATTTTTCTAGTTTTAGAAATTTTTAAGAAAATTTTAAAATTTTCTAAAATTAAACAAGATAACTCTTTATATCGGTTCGACTTGAGTTGTGACATGAACAAAAGCTACTAATCTAGAGCCTGGCATGGAAGGACAACCATTAAATTTACAGGAAATGAATCAAAAGCTAACTAGGAAAAAAAAATTGAGGATGTTACCATGAGAGTCTATAATTCCATTTTCTTGCAATTCAGGCCAGCTCGCTTGCAAGAGTAATGCTGATGCAGGCATGGTCCAATGCAAAGCTCCTCGAATCCCCAGCTTCTGCGCAACTTCAAGTGTCCAGGACATAACCATATCAGCCAAGACGCAAGTTACCAGCCCCTCCCCACCTTCGGAGCTGAAACTCTTTATAAGCTCTTCAAGCTTGGATGGAAAGATATTCAGCAGAGCCTGAGTGGCTTTACCAAACTCGGCTCGATCATCCTCCGGATCTAGTCCATCCGGGAATGACACGAAGCTTATTTCACCGGAAAGGCTGGTTTTCCGATCACCGGAGGCGGCTGCAGCTTCGACAATTCTTTTGTGGTTGTAATCTGTGTTGACAAATATGATTTTGAAGCCATGGGAGATAAGTTTGTGGGAGAGATGGAGGAAGGAGTTGATGTGGCCTTGAGCCGGGTATGGGATCACCACAATATGTTGCTTGCTCTCCCTCACTTGGTCTCTCATTTCTTGTTGGGTATGCCAATAAGCAGCCCGGGATTGGCTATATATAGTCGAACAAATCTGTCCATGCATTATACTCTACTAGGCTGCTCTTTCGTTAGGGATTTGAATGAATTGGATTTTGGTTAGGTCAAAGTATTTCCACATCATACCTGCTATGTTGAATACTCTATTCATATCCTACCTATTACTTATCAGTTAGATAATTTTCACATCTATATCCTATAAATGTTTAAATGGATTTGGTTAGGTAAAACTCAGTCATTATAACACTTTCACAACTACAATTTTGTTAAATCATGTTATATTCATCCATACACTTGTTATTGTTAGAAACATCTATTATACTTTATTTATTAAGCCAATTGACTTGTTCCTAATTTCATATAACTTATCCATTATATTTTATTTTCAGTACATAACTAACATTAATAATATGTTACACACACACATACACATACAAACACATGGGTTAGATGTGGGGTGGATGAATCTCAAACTCACGTCCAACCTAAATTTGTTGGCAGGTGAAAAAAGAAAAATCACATTCAACCTAAACCCGATCAATTGCAAAAGAAAGAAACCCTGACCTAACAAATAAGATACAACCGAATGTCCACTTGACCGGATATTTATTAACATCCTTATTGTGCATTGCAGCAAGGAAAAGTTTCATGTTAAAAGTTTGCTTTTTTAGTTTCTTTCTTGGTGAATGGTCAAGCTCATCATCTAATTCATACGTTTATTATTTCTGCCCCTTAGTCCCCAAACTCTTCAATTTGATGATGGGGCCTTTGGTTTCAATCATAATTATAGGGATGTTAAAAAATACTCTACAATCCTTCAATTCTGCCATCCAAACTTGAATGTGCCCTTACTTGTATAGCCATAAAAAGGGTATGAGTTTAACTAATCCTGCCTCACCCTACTCGAACCCATTCCACACTAATATATTTGTATTTAGAATATGATTTTATGTCAAAATAAATTTATAATAACTTAAATTATCATATATTACTTTAGTTTGTGATTTTTAATTATTATTAATTATAAATATACACATTCTTTTGAAAATATAAAAAAAAGTCTAAAAAATTAAATATTATCTTAAATGAGTTAGCGGATAATACCCATCCACTCGCAAGATGGGTACTACCTCAACCCAGTTAATTGTGAGAGGGTTTGGGTTACCTAAACCTGGTCTATTAATATGTCTAACAGTGAATCAAACAAGGACCTGATCATCACTTGGAGAAGTTTGGGAAGCAAAAATGAGAAATAACATATCTAGGGACTAAAATAGAAGTTTGACCATAAACTATGGAAAAAGAAAAAAAAAAAAAAGCAGAAGAGAGGATGTCACTGTTTATGAACAATGATTGGCCCTGCATGGTTTGATATACAGTAGTGAATTCTTTAACTCTTGAGGTTCCGTGATGCAACTCTTGTGTACCAAAACGGAACCAAATCCATCCACCCTTTCAAGATTTTCTGAGGTGGGCCCGCCTTGTTTGGGGAAAATCAATCCATACATTTCTTTACTCTCCCCAATCATCATTAATGCCGGCCAGCATCTCGCACTATCTTGCACGCCACCAGCATATTAAAATCATTAATGTAGGCCAGTATCTGTAGTACCAACCAAAAATATGTGGCTCTGATTGTTTCTGCCAGGGAACAATAAATATAAGGGGAAAAACAAAATATCCTCGTCCTATTTGTTGTCATATTCTTATACACACATATATATACTATTAAAAAATATATTATATAAAATAAGAACATGTAAGTAGGGTAATTACAATCATTTGCATGTGGATTATTGAATATTCCTTACTCATTTGATGTAATACGGTGGTGATATTTGGTATTAAAGTCATTATTTTTTACTTTCATTTAATTTTAAATTAGATATAAAATAAATAGAATTTAATTTCTTTTTGGAAAACACAACAGAAGGAGCGCAATTTATTAAGCCAAAAACACCCAGCAACACTAACAAATGGATCAGGGCCTGCAGATAAAATTTAATTTAGTTAACTCATAATTAAGATAAATACAATTTAAAAACAAAATAATCCAACATAAAATAAAAATCCCATAATCAAATGAAATTGTTAGAGATTTTAATAAATCTAAAAACTGGCAGAAATCATCTAAATGAATGATTCTATAAATCCACCAATTGGTTTAGCATAATTTTAATTCTACACAAAATTATTAAACTCATATTGATATAAATGGAATATCAAAAAAAAAAAAAAAACTTGCATAGGATGGAATCCTGATGTTACCGAAGGTGAATTATTTAGGAAATAGTAAAAGGCGCAAATCTCTTACTCATTGTTTTTTGAGAAAACGAACATCGCGGACCATTGTTCACTTTTATTTGTGATTGAGTGAAATATAATACTATTATTTTAAACTTTGAACAAAATTTTCACTAACATAACTAAACAAAGAGAATGTTCTATTTTTTTAGCATATTCTGATAAGTCTATAAATAAAAAAGTCAAGTAATTAATACTTTATGAAAAAATTACGACATGTATTCCTGAACTATATTTATTAATGCACATAGGTTCTTGAACTAAAAATAATAACACTTGGGGATTGCCCTTCCACACCTCAACCTAACCGAGCCAGCATTCATTGGTGGCGATGCCGGAAGGCCCGGAACTACTAATGGGTCTCTAGTGGAAGGGAGAGGGGAGTGAGTCAAAGAGCCATAGCCATTGGAATTATTAATGATTCTTGTACCTGGAATTTTCACTTTCATTTTTTCCCTTTTTTTCTTTCTTAGATAAATTCTCGTGGCTTTTTTTAATCCATTTTCATGGCTTTTTTGGATCAATTCAGTTTGGGAGTTCTGGTTCAGGCGCCAGAGAGAAGAAACAAGGGTGGCTTGAAGGCTCATGAGGCTGAGAAGGGCAATTGGATTAAGATGGGAAGCAAATGTTCCACCTGATGCAATTGGATTGAGTGAGGCGAATGTTCCACCTGATGCAATTGGGATGAGAGAGAGAGAGAGAGGCTCAAGAACCTGCGCCATGGGCAGCGGGTCGGCTTGGAGGCACGTGAGGCTAAGAAGGGAGGCAGTTACATTGAGGTGGTGGCGATGCCGATGGGAGTGGGGGTGTTGCTAGAGGCAAAAAGAGGGAGAAGAAACAAAGTTTATGGGGGATTTATAGTGTTGAACAAAAGTTTAGGAATTAAGTTATATATTTTCTCTCTTTTTGTTTTTTTTTTTTGTACACAAGCTTGCCACATATATGGCCACATCTATCACTATATCATCAAAAATTTTCAAATCATCATATAACTGGATAAACATAACAATAGTAACTAATATCTGCTAATAATGTAACGTTAGTGAGCGATTTAACTGTAAAAAAACAATGATGGATGATATCCACTATCACGAAAAGATAGGTGGAGGATTTACCCCTTTTTGCCTTTGAGGAAAATTAATTAACTAAAACCCCCATGCAAAAAAAGAAGAAAATACTACTCATAACCATGGGTTACAACCCTAATCTAGCCCTTAAATTTGCAAAAAGTTAGCACATTAGGCTTGTAATACTAAAAATGGAATACTAAAATGAGTTTTGATTGGCATTTAATGTAATCTATTAGTATTTTTATCTATATTTTAATTTAGATTTCTAATTTTATCTGTTACTCCATCACAACATGATAATATAACAAATACCTTTTTTCATAAAATCATTAATTATAGTCTATCTATTATATATATATGTAAAGTAAGATATATTTCAGGATATAAGAGACAATTCACATAATAGAGAGAATACTATATAATATGTGGCAAAGTTTCAAATTTTATTAAAAAAATGATAAGTTTTTGTACTAAGACTCTAAAAATACTTTTACTTCTACCAGTGAACGTAGTGCTGTCACATGGTAGATTAGAGCCTTATTCAAATGTGATACAATCATCATTCACGGTTTCCATAGATCCAATTTCAATTTCAAATAAATTGCTAGATTTTTGTCTTGATTATACTTCTATTCAAAATTATAAAAATCATGACAATTTTATTTGATAAAAAAGATGACATAATTATCTAACTTTATTTCTAGGAAGAAAAAAAAGGCTAATCAGAGATTTTTTTAATTTCTGGTGCATTGTGCGATGAAACAATAGGTGAATAAAAATTTCAAATTAATAGTTATTGAGAGAAAGAACTTAACTACTTGTTTTCTTTTCGTTTGTGTTTGTTTGTTGTTATTAAGAATCTTGCTTGCCTTATACTTATTAATTCACAAAAATTCTATTTCTGAAAAATTTTATTTTTAAGGATATTAAGCAATAGATAGAAGTTGGATGTAGCTTATACCTAGAATATATAGATGGTGTCAGTTGTGTTCTTGACTTCGCTTTTGAAGGGTACTATAGATGGGAAGGTTATTTGTCATTGTAGGAGGTGTCATAATTTATTCAAATGCTCGAAGGATAACATGTTTGAACATTTGGTTTGTCAAGGATTTATGATGAATTATTATAGATGGGCCAATTGTGATGGCCCAAGTTTAGAATCTATCCACGAAACACCTACTCACACCATTTGGGCTATCTTTTAGAAAAACAATAAGCGCTTGGTGATCAAGCTCTAAGACTTGAAGTCATATATACACATAAGAAATCACATAGACTTCCTATGTGAGATCCCCACTTATATGCCCAACATCCTTGGAGGGACACAAAGAAATCTAGAACCGTGAGCCCAGTAGGTGACATATATAAACTGTACATGAAACTGATAGAACAGAATTGGGTCTTGGGCTGTACAGAGTCAGAAGTATGGCCCACACCATCACGGAACTGGGTTGGCTTTAATACAATTTGTGATGACCCAAGTCCACAACCTATCTGCGGAACACCTGCCCATATTACACGGGTTGTCCTTTGTAAAAAGATAAGCGCTAGGTGCTTAAGCTCTAAGACTTAAAGTCATATACATTAGAAATCACATAGACTTCCCATGTGGGATATAGGGTGTCACACTGATCATGAAAAGGACTCAAAACTTCAGCCACGATCAACTCATTAGATGAACAAATGGGGTACGAGCATGATATGATGGAGCTATGACATGACATAAGCCCAATGATGATGATGGATGAGAATATGGATGTATTAGAATATGGTGATGCGAGTGATTTGCTTGATGAGCATCCACCTACATAACCAACACCTTTCAATTCAACAAATAAATTCTATGAGTTAGTTAAAAATGCTGGCCAAGAATTTTACCTAATTGTGAAAAGCACAATAAGCTTTCTTCTATTGTACATCTGTTCCATCTTAAGAGTTTTTAATGGATGGAGTAACAAATCATTTTTCATGTTTTTTTAAAAAAAATTGTTGAATAAAGGCAATTTGCTGCCTGGCTCATTTTATAAAGTTAAATGAATGATCTCAAGTTTAAGGCTAGGTTATGAGAAGATTTATACTTGTTCAAATGATTGCATGTTGTTTTGGGTAGGAAATCAATGGCGCTGATGAAGATCTTAAGGATTTACCAAGCTTAATAAAAAAAAAGAAAAAACCTGCAAAGGTGCTGCGTTGGCTTTAATTAAAACCAAGGCTGTAGGCTATTTCTTGTCTAAAAAAATAGTAGTTCTTATGAGATGGCATCATGATGAACCTTATCTAGATGATTGAATGAGGCATCCATCTAATTCGTTGGCTTGAAAACACTTTGATTCTCAATTTCTAAAATTCTCTTTTGATCCTTGTAATTTCAATTAGTTTTAGCCTTAAATTACTTTAGTCTATTGAAAACCATGAATGTAGCTTATAGCACATGGCTTGTCATCTACTTTACAATTTACCCCTTGGTTGGTTATGAAACAAGACAACTTTATTCTTTTTTTGCTTATCCTAGGTCCAAGAGGTCATGGCAACAAGTTAGATGTCTACATGCTGCCATTAGTATAGGAGTTGAAAGAGCTATGTGAAGTGGGAATTAAGACCTTTGATGCTTCTTTTGATGAATATTTCTAGCTGCATGCAGCAATAATGGCCTGGTCTTCATTTAACAAAACATCTTGGTTTTAATAAGTTATATTTGCCTAAAAGCTTGTAATAAAATGATGCACAAGGAGAAGAAAGCTTTTTTGCAAAACGTCAAGGAAAATAGAGTTCTAGATGAATGCTCATTAAACATATCTAATTGTGTACAAGTTAATCAAAAGAAGCCCAATGGTTTTAAAAGTTATGATTGTCACATGCTAATACAAGAATTCTTGCCTATAGCATTATGAGGGCAGCTACCAGATAATGTGAGCTTGGTTCTAATTGAACACTGCAATTATTTTATGAACATCTGCTCAAAATCCTTATCCATGCAAGACCTTGGAATCTTAGAAGCACAAATTCCTCTTACATTGTGTAAAATAAAAAGGATTTTCACTATTCTTTTTTACAGTGATGGTCCACTTGGCTGTTCACTTGGCAACTGAAGCTAAAATTGTGGGTTCAATGTTGTATCGATGAATATATCCCATTGAAAGGTAAATACAATTTTTTTTAGTTCAACCAAGTTAAAGCACAATTTTTTTTTTGTTAAAAATTAGATTTATCAATTCCTAATTTCTTATTGAAATCATGGATATAATGTAGGTTCTTATGTACATTTAAGTCTTATTTACAAAATAAAGCTCATATAGAAGGTTCTTTTACAAAGGGGTACTTAGCTCATGAATGTTTGACCTTTTGTTGTTAGCACTTATTTGGTGTAGAAACTTGCCTTAACCGACCAATTAGAAATGATGAATTTCTGGATGAATAATCTAGAGAACAAACCTCCAGAAATTTGA
This sequence comes from Aquilaria sinensis, assembly GCA_005392925.1. Taxonomy (NCBI): domain Eukaryota; kingdom Viridiplantae; phylum Streptophyta; class Magnoliopsida; order Malvales; family Thymelaeaceae; genus Aquilaria; species Aquilaria sinensis. The sequence goes on along the minus strand of SMDT01003139.1, from coordinate 117,772 downwards.
ATTTGGGTCAGCTATTGGGGACAAAGGTGGCTAAAGAATTTGTGGCTGGGAAAAGAAAAAAGGTTACATGTAAAAAGCTTGTCATCAATCCTTGTAGTAAGCACAAAGATATGTGCTATTTAATATTGAAGTTGTCGCATGATAACAAAAGTAAGCTATTTTTTTATTATTAAATTATCTAAGTATGTATTAACATGTGTACCGTATTATAAAATGATTAATTACCATTCACATTGTGAACATAAAGACTTTTTAAAATAGAAGTTTCATGACAGAATGTTTAGGCTATATGAGCTAGATAAGGCTCACTATGAACAATTTAGTGGCTGATTCCATGAAAGGGTAAGTATTTTTGTGTGTATGTGTGTTTATATTTTTGTGTCTGTTATTTTAATAAATTCCTTAAAAATAAATTTTAGGTAGCACAATTAGTAGAGGAAGGAAGTGCTTAAATCCCTGATGAACTCAAATGGCTTATTTATGGCTTTAGTGATTTGGTTAGATCCTACACTAGTTATATTGTTAATGGATCCAAGTATCACACAAAAAAAAATGACAAATACTTGAAAACTCAAAATAATGGGGTTGTTGTACCATATAATCGTGCAAGCTATGCGAGCTCAAGAGATACATAACCTATAAGACACTAAAGGCTTTACATATGAGAGAGGACGCATTTTCTCTAAGTTTCAAATTTTAAATCTTTATGTTTGTTTGTCTTTCAGCTTCTAGTGGATAGTTCAAGCCAAGATTTCATTTCATAAAAAGGATGGTTGGTCCAATTGGGATAGGGAGAAGGGTTCTTATTCTGATGGAAAGGAAAAAGTTTGGTCTATCGGTCAAATCTAAAAAAATTGGGCATATGCTGTGGGTTTTTGAATTTGGGAAGAAATTCAATTCAGTAGTGGTATTGGAAGAAGACAAGATTTGCTAGTGGGTAGGAATGTGGAGTGAGTTCTGGTATTAGAAAGGGGAATATTTATATAAGAGGTCACGTGAATCTAGGGGCAGAACGGTTGAATTAATGTTGTGTAGAAATTCACCGAGGCGGTTCTTATTGTTTATGGTGGGTGTAAGAGCAAGACAAAGGAAGATTTCGTTCCTGAAAGGAGGGAGGCAGGAGGAAAATGGCATGTGAGTGCTGCTATTTTGACACTTGCACAGCAATTTTGGGGGATATAGGTTGCATGGCCTATTATTGACGGTGGTGAAAATGAGAAATACACTGGAACTTCATGGACCATATATAGTTGTCGTGTTGGAAGGGAGCCAGTTGATTGGTATTGATCATCATTGCATTTATTTTGCCCTTCTTGTAAATTAGCTAAGATTTTTGGTAGATGTCATTGGACGATCCGAAATTTCAGGCAGCTTGGCGGTGGTAGTTTTGGGTTAAAGAAGGAATTGATGAAGATGTGGGTTCAAAGGACTTGAGCCAATTCTAGGCCTAATCAGAATTTTAGGTCTGAGCCTAGGCCTTTTTTGGACATGAATGCTAAAATGTCTTCAAGTAATTGTTCAAACCTAAGTCTTTTAGAATGTCTGAAGGTGAATCTTAGTGGGTCTTTATTTGTTGGTCAAAGTTGTGGTCAAGCTTCTATTTCAATTTTTTATGAGATTGAAAAAGTTGGATGATAGGATTGGGGCAGAACTAAATGGCCCTCTTAATGCAGCTTCAGGTTCTCAAATCCTAGATGTGTTAGTTTTGGAGCTAGGATTGGACTCAAATTTGGGCATGGTTCTAGTCAGACAGGATTTTGAAAAGGAAAAAGAGGAGTCATCTGTAGGTATGGCTCAATAAAAGAGAAAAAGTTTAGTTGAAGATGCTGGTGACCAAGACCACATAGGGATGCATTTGGATTCAGGTGAACAATTTGGTCAAGCTTTGCCAAAAGAAGATGTGGCTCTTGGCGCAGCATTGGTTGTAAGTAAGGCATGGCTAGGTAAGGAGGCCTATGAAGTAGGCTTTGAATTTCATTTTAGTTCGACCTTAAGCCCGTTGCAAAGACTAATTCCAATGATGGGCTATATAAAAATTTGGGGGAAAATGATAATGATGATTTAATGGGTGGGAAAATGATTGTTAAGGAAAATTCTTATTTATTTTTTCTACGAGTGCCGCCAATTTTGAAGGGCTTGGAAAGGCCAAGGGAGCAAGAAGCCAAAAGTGTAAAGCGGACTTCAAAATCAGATACTTTAGAGAAATCAAAATCTTCTAGGATAAAGAGATAGGGTTGATAAAGTAAGCAAGCTGTTATGAGTTTCTTTTGAAAGGTGTGAAGGTTTGGCTCTTGAACTATATGATGAACTGAGTGTTCTTAAAGGTAGAAAAAAAAAAGTTATGAAAATTTAGGATCTTGTAGGATAAAATTGGCTTTGAGGAAGGAACTAAGAATGTTGGAATGAAGTATAAAGTCTTAGTGTTGAATTTTAAGGCTATAGTAGTGGGGTGTTTTATAGTGTGGGCAAGGGATTTTTATCCAAGGGTCTGAATTGGGATTTTAAGAAGTAGGAGTGAAGGGCCTTTGTAGGGCTATGACTAGATTTGTCTAGTAACTAGCTGGCAGTTTGGTGTAATTTGTATTTATTTAATAATTTTTTTCTCTTTTGTTCTTGTTAAAAAAAAATGATACACAACCTGTAAATGGAGGAGTGAACTATTATGGTTCCAGAAAAAAGATTATTCAATTGAACTACTCTAGTATGAAAAAGGTTGATCTATTTAAGTGTGATTAGATTGATATTAACAAAAGATGTAAAAAGCAAAATTTTGGCAATACCATTGTGAACTTTTCACATTTAGTACACAAGGGACAAAATTAGCAAGATGACCATCTTGCCTTTACATCACAAGCTAATAAAGTATATTATGTGAAAGAAGCATGTGATAATAATGGGTCGATGGGTTGTGAGGCATGTGAAGTTACAAGACCCTTTATGATATGAATGGAAAGCCTTCTTTTGGTATGGGTGTAGAAGTATTTAAAGATCTGTTTGACCAACAACCGTTGCATAGAGTTGGGGTTAATGGTGCGTATGGCATTGATGTCACACCAAAGATGGAAAAAAAAATGTGTGGAGGATGAAGATGTTGATTGATATTAAGATTTAATTTTCTAAATATTTACTTTTTTTTATGTTATGAATATGTTATTTTGTTCTTAATGATAATTTATTCATATTTAAATTAAAAGAGATCAATTTTGGTTAGTTTATTGTTTCTATTACTACGTAGTGTCATTTTTTTGTTATTAATGCACGTTGCCCCCATTGGTAGGTATGCGGTTTTTAAGTATGGACTTTTCATTTTATTCTTTTTCCCATATATAAAATTTTTATTCAATATTATTTTGAGTTGATATGTTTTCTGTTTTGAATCACTATTATTCATTTATCTATCTACATATTTCCTTATACTTAAGAAATGATTTTTCTGCAAGTATTTGATTCTATTGAAGCAAAACTTACACCTCAATTCTGTGGCCTTAAGTAACAATTTAGAATTTCAGGTTGTATGTGTTATTTTCTCATATATACAATTGAGGTTGTATGAAAACTTGTATTGTTACATCTTATGTTTGTTGCACATTTTGGCGTAGGGTTAATATATTTTAGTCAAACAAATTAGTATGTATATACACACACATACAATAGCTTTTCCCCATCTCAAAAGTGATTATTAACACAATAATTTGTCTAGTTTTTTTGGACATATATCTAATTAGTCCTATCAAAATAATTTCAAACTTGTATATTATTGCTTTACAATCTTTGAGTTTATGAAATAAATTCTAGTTTCTGGTTTAACTTTTGATTAACTTGCATAGGTTCCACTTTAACTAGATTAATTTGTACACGATTTGTTGCCAACTTTTAGGTTAAGAGGGAAATTCTAGATTATGCACGGAAAATATGTTCCTTCTACACAAATAAAATGGTTTCATGGGACTTATTGACCAGATTTTGACTTGGCTTTTGTTGTTATATATTGAAAGTAATTATTAAGATTTTTGTTGTAAGGAGTAATATACTAGATCAAAAATGGCAAAGCGTAGGTGATTGAATATTGAAACTATGCATCAATTGAATAATTCTTTGTCACAAGATCCTAGTCAAACCCAACAAACCACAGCAACTCAAACTGAGGCACATCTACAAACTTAAACTTAGCAACACCAAGATGCTGAAGTAAATGAAATTGAGAAGGCTAGTCAGGATCTCAAGGTACTTATTGGTTATATTGTGCTTACTCTTATTTTTTTTTATTAAGTCATCGACCTGATTCTTTTTTATTTTCTATTTTTTAAATAAGGTATTACTCAAAAGAGAGTTTGAGGTGCTACTGTTATGGTTGATGTGTAGGAGTTAGATCCTAACAAAAAACTAAAAGTAGAGGTAGACTTGGATAACATTCCAATTAGTATTGAAGGTGGTACACTTAATTGTTTTTGGGAATTGTAGCTAGGAATCCTCTTTGTGCACCTATTAATTATGAAGATTGGTGTGAGATGCCAGCCAAGTACAAAGATGATATTTGGGCACTCATATAGGTATAAAAAAAATGCAAATTCTTTAACTTATTTTACGTAGGCATGAATCATTATTTATGACTATGAAATTGTTATATTTATAGGGAAAATTTTCAGTTGAACCACCATCAAATGCATCAAATAAGAGATGGGTAATTAATGACTTAAATGAAAAGTGGATGACTTGGAAGAATAACCTAAAGTCTCGACACTTTGATCCTAGCCTCATCAAGAACCAAAATTATTGAAAATCTAAATGAGGCATGAGTAGTTGAAGGACAATTTAAATTTCTTGTCAAGTACGGGTTTACAGATAAAGGAATGGGTATTGGACAACTTTCGTAGAGCGGTCATGAAAGTCTGATGAAGCTTTCCAAATGAACAATCATTCAAAGGTCTTCCATTTTGCTAGATAAGTCTGAGAGCTTCTTGGCCAATAGTTTCTAGAATTGAATTAAGATAGACCCGCTTCAGATTATTGTCACTCTCATATGCCTTGCAAATAAGATAATACCATTTTAGTATATTTTCATAATGCTTTTCAAGGACAGTCATTGAAACCATACTTCTTGATTAGAGAAATATGGTAGTGAAAAACTGTGTGTCTTTGGGTGAATGTGAATGATTGGTGTTCATATCACTCACTATCAATAGGGAGGTTTTTCTTTTTATCAAAGATTGTAGGATAGGATGAGGAAGAAAAGGCCATTAGTGTTTTGGTTTAGAAGGCTTGGGTGGCTTAAGGAAAGATTTGGCTGGTCTGCTCAGGATATCAGCAAATGTATTGGAGGTGCCCTTTATATGCTTGAAATCGAAGTTGAGTCGAATGAACCATTACTGCTAGTGAAGCAATAAAGCATTTTAGAGCTGTTTCTGTTTGTAGTTCAGCATACGAGGGAATGATAACATGTCCATTTCTACCAGGAAATGGTAATCAATCAGGAGGAACTAGAACTTCTCGATTCCCTTTTTTATGGTTAAGATTTCATTGTACGTAGAGTGTTAATATTTCTCAGATTGCTTGAACTCTTCACTATTATAGCAGCACATGTGTCAGATACTATTGATTTCTTCAAGAAGGACCGCTCCCCAATATTCATTTGATGCGTCCGTTTGGAGAATCCTTTTTCTCTTGTTAGGAATCTTGAACAGTGGCAAATTCTTCACCACTTCTTTAAGCTTAAGGATAACTCGTTGGTGCTGGGGGCCCTAGGGCGGTAAATCCTTGTGGAGATACACGTGTAAAGGATGGAGTATAATGGCTAGCTTTGAGATGAATTCACGGCTGTAATTAACAAGTCCAAAAATCTTCTGAACTTGTTTCTTTGTGAGGTTGTCATCCTGGAAATCCATGATTGTGATGATAATGTGCGGTTGAGGATGGTACTTGCTATATTTGATCTGGACACCAAGGAACTTAACGGATGTTTGGCCAATCTTCACTTTACTCTGAGAGAGCATAACTCCATTATCTTTGACTATTTGAGCAAACTGGTTTAACAGTTTCAAACGGATTCTGAGGTAGCTCAATAATAAAATCCTTTTAAAACAAGCTTTAAAACTTGGTAAGTGGCATTGTTATTAGCCAGACCCCCTACTGGGATTTTTGAAGAATTGTCCAACAGTATGACGAACCATGACACGAGACAGTTTCCAGTCCATATACAAAGTAAAAGTAGAATCGCGAAAAATGAATTCTATGAATCAACAGGAAAGTTTAAACAGTGATATAGTTCAAAAATACACAGAAACCCATAAGCTCTAGCCTTCTTTCAAATTTCAATCAAGGGCCTGAGCAACCGAGTTTACAGAGGCATTCTTCAGGACATAACCACACTGTTAAAACTCTTTTGAAGTTTTTTGGAAAAACATTTCTGATCTATCCAGACATATGATTGGGGATCGAGACCGATAGTTTACAACAATTAGAATTGAAGACAAAGGAAAACTTTAAAAGAGGATCCACATAGTGGCAACTCTTAAGTCATCATTTACCTTCAAGCTTAATAATTATAAACATGAAGATGATATGAATTTGAGAGGATCCACAGAATGGAAATTTAGATTATCGGAAGAAGTTGAGAAATTAAGAACTTCTACTTCACCATTTAACCAGAAAATTTAGAAAGAGAGAGAAGACATAGGGAGGAAGATGGATAGAAGCATTTCTGTATTTCCTCCAGGATGCTCTACAACTAAAACTAGGCTTCCTTATATAGGCGGAGGCCTAAGAAAGTAAACAAACTTAATGACTTAAGAGCTTACGTCATAGGCTAATAACAGAGAAATAGCTGAAAAGACACAGAAAACTCTCAATCTTTTTGCTTATCCTGCTCCGTTTCCATCCTTGCCAGAAACAAAATTTGAAGATGAAGATCTTCCATTAACCTAATCTTGTGAACAATATATCATGCTAGATTGTGGTTATGGATTTATTTGCACACGTTGGAAACGACTTAATGGTCCTGATCCAGATGGTGATCCATTAGATGGCCCTTGTATTAATGACCCATATTTTTTACGAGAAAGACAATATTCAGTATTTTGAGCTACAATTCAGATGAATTATATTTAAATCGATTGGACTATGATGCACCGTAGTTTCCACGAAACTTCCTGATAGCTCAGAGATCTTTATCAAGTTTGTCCTTATTCCCAACAAAGTCTATTGTGCTACAGTATCTCTATATATTATTTCCAGTTATTGGCTTGTCACTCCCGAAATAGTGTACTGTATTATTAGCCTATGACATAAGCTTTTACATCATTATGTTTATTTGCTTTTTTAGGCCTCCGCCTATATAAGGAAGCCTAGTTTCAGTTGTAAATCATCCTGAAGGAAAGACAGATATCCTTTTATCCATCTTCCTCCTTATGTCTTCTCTCTCACTTTCTCTAAATTTTCTATTTAAAAGGTGAAGCAAAAGTTCTTACTTTCTCAACTACTTCCGATCATCTGAGTTGCCACTCTGTGGATCTTCTCAGATTCAGATCATATTCAAGTTTATAATTATTAAGCTTAAAGGCAAATGATGACTTAAGAGTTGCTACTCTGTGGATCCTCTCTTGAAGTTCTCCTTTGTCTTCAATCCTAATTGTTATAAATTATCGGCCTTGATCCCTGATAATATATCCATATAGCTCATTAATGTTTTTCAAAAGCTTTTTTTCAAGGAAAACTTCAGAAGAGTTTTAATAGTGTGGTTATGTCCTGAAGAATGCCTCTGTAAACCTGGTTGCTTGAGGCCTCGATTGAGTTTTGAATGAAGGCTAGAGCTTGTGGGTTTTGATGTGTTTCGGACTATATCACTACTTAAACTTTCCTGTTGATTCCTAGAATCCATTTTTTTTGCAGTTCTACCTATACTTGGTATATAGGCTGGAAACTGTCTCATGCCACGATTCTCCATACTACTGGGTAATTCTCTGGAAATCCTAGTAAGGGGTTTAGCTGATACCAACGCCACTTGCCAAGTTTTAAAGCTTGTTTTAAAAGGATTTTATAAAAACGCCACTCACCAAAGTTTTAAAGCTTGTTTTAAAAGGATTTTATTACTCGGCTACCTCGGAACCCATTTGGTATCATTGTTAAAACTTTCTTGTTGTTTCCTGAAAGCCGTTTTTGCGGTTCTACTTATATTTGCTATATAGGCTGGAAACTATCTCATGCCACAGTTCACCATACTACTGGGCAATTCTTCAAAAATCCCAGTAAGGGGTTTGGTTGATAACAATGATACTTACCAAGTCTTAAAGCTTGTTTTAAAGGGATTTTATTATTGGGCTACCTCGAAATGCATTTGGTATCAAAGCCATGGATTGACCTTTTCCACAATAAGTTAATTAATTAAGAATTTCTTGCTGATCCTTTAACCCAAATACTCATAAATATGTCAGGAACCTCTACTCCAACTGCCTCTTTTTGGTCCCCTACGTCATCTCACTTGGATTCTCTCTGTGAATTCAAATACATTTCTGAAGATGAGAAGATCCCTCTCACTGATCTACCTCTCATCAATCCATATAAGACATTTACAAAGCCTACACATTCTCTTACAAAGATGATGAAGAGTATTGTCTCTATATCTCGGAAGGGCATTAAAGAGTATGTTCAAGCTATAAAGCTTGATCAATATGTTGTCCTTGCTACATCAAAGAAGTAATATGTCACACTAGAAATTCCTTCCCACTTTCCTCGATTGTGGATATTAGAAGGATATACGCATCTCTACTTTGGAGCTGTTCATCTTGCTCTCACATATCACAGAAGAAAAGGATTACTGGTCACTGCAAGGCTTTTTCTTCTTGACTTTCATTTTAAGAAGTACAAGCAAGCTTGCATTGGCATAGTTGAAACTACCTTCAATACTGATACAATTTTAATTTCTTTGCCAACTTTTGTATGGCTCTTCAAGATCTACATCTTCTATCAGCCTTGAAGATCCAACTACAGATTACTGGAGCATAACAGATCTCCTCCACATTGGCAACTACTCTCCATTATCAAATGGCATATTGAGTCCAGAATTATGCTTTGGATTTCTCCATGCCAAACATGAACAATGATGCTTTGTATGTTTTTGCGGATACAACGCATGTGCCCAATGAGACTTATGTCTTAAGACAGATCCCACGTGAAGAACTTCAATGCCTAATTCCTACCTCTTGGATCATGGAATCTAAGTCTCTACACCTGCAGATAGAACCAGTACAGCCTAAGAACCCTCTTTTCCTTGAAAGAGGAGAAAGAAAGACTGAGATATTATTCTAGAATGAAGAATCATCCTCCAATGTTGATGTTTTCTTGACACCATCAAATTTGTCCATGATAAAAAAACCACAAGAGCCCCTTCATGCTCCAATCAATTCTTTTCACTCTAATGGTTCTCCTATCTACCAATTTTAGGATGCCAATGGTTACAAATATTTTGATGTTTATGATTGTCCTGATTGCTACTACTCAATCTCTGATGATGAAGAAACTACCAAGAAGATGAAGAAGAAATCAAAGAAGAAATCTTCTCAGTAGCTTCTTCAACAGCGTTATGAAAATGGTGATCCCTAAGTTGGAATACTAGGATAACCCTCTTGCAAGTATGACTATTATGTCTTCTACTCCAGAAGAAAGAATCTCTCCCCATTTTCACTATGCCTAAAGAACCATTTGAACTTCCTCCTCCATCTCCGGAAGTAAACATGACATCACATCCATACTACAAGCAAGCTCTCAAGTAGCTTAGGGAAGAACAATCGCCTATTGTTACTCCTGAGATCAATATGTTTTAGATGAAGAATGAGCAATTTCCTCATCTCAAATTTGAAGATCCTTCTACATCAACTAAACATGCTTGGAAGATCCCATAGCCTACAACAATTGATTCTGAAGGATGAGGAATAGAAACCTCTACAGCAGAAAAAGTGTTAAATTGGCAATATGAGAATATGATGTCTCAGAACAAAGTTCTCAACAGAATTGAGCAGAACCAAGTTTGATTGGAACTAAAAATGGATTGAATGGTTATTGATCCTTTGACCCAGTGTCAGCAAAGGATTAATTATCTCCATCAAGAAATTTTAGGATTGATTGCAATACAAGAAAATTTCTTAACCCAAGAACGTGAAATTGTCCACCTAAAACAACAACTCAAATACCTTCAACACTAGCAGTGCCCCAAGATTCCAAACCCATTTGCCCCAGTTTATACGACATCCAATCCATTTAGAGCAATGCCCAGCCCGGTTTATTCTTATTTAGCTTTTTATCCAGCTGACAATCCTTTTTTTTGCCTCTACCACTTTATTCACAAAGTAGACCATGAGAACAGCCAAGGCTTGTCTATACATAGCCAGTGCCTACTACTACATATATTGAGCCCATTAGGCCAAATACATCTTAGGACCAGAAAATGAAAAGCCCGATGGCTCAGGCATATTCACAGCCACAACAAAGGCCCTTAAATCCTACTATCAAGATCCATCAACCAACTCATAAAGCATGGATTGTTCAGTCCAACCCAATTAGAAGTTTCCTTGATCAACAAATTCAAGATGCCCAAGATACTCCTGCTGCCTTTGCAGCCAATCAAGATTTGGAACCTAGCTCTTCAAATAAAGATGACTTTGACAACGATTCATTGTCAACCTCTTCCTCATGAAAGCTCCAAGTCTATATGGCTCAAGGTACTACAAGTCACCAATCACAACAGGCTTAACTAGCTCAATCTGTAGCTACAAATGCTCAGTTTGGTCCTCCGCCCCAACAAGCTCCTCCACAATAACAACCTCCCTCAGCTGCAGCACCACTTTCAGAACCACAACCTCAAGTGGCTATGGAAGAAGATATTCCCTCTATAAACATAGGCTCAATCTGGAATCCTCTTTCATCTTTAACAGTATTGTCTCTCGATGGAATTCTACCAAGTAAGTGGCATGATAAATTTATTGAATTTCATGTTTGGTGCCTTACACAACTCTAGATGGAAGGCGCCACTGAAGCAAAGGTTATTGTAGCCTTCATAGCTGGCTTGACTGGTATCATGAAGCATTGGTACATGAGCCTCGAACAATACCATCAGCAACAACTTCTCCAATTCCCATTAACTAATGTGCTGATCCTTCAGCTTTATGAACAGTTCATTGGAGAACTGTCATCCTTTTTGCATATTGTATGAGAAGAGTTTTTCAAGATGAAATGTTGTTCTTAGAACAGAAAAGATCTTGAAAAGCATTATGAAAATATGCTAAAGTGTTATTATCTCATTTGCATGGGATATAAGAGTGACAACAATTTGAAGCAGGCTTATCTTAATTTAGTTCCATAAACTATTAACCAAGAAGCTTTCAGACTTACCCAGCAAAGTGGAAGACATTTGAATGATTATTCATTTGGAAAGCTTCATCAGACTCATATGACCGCTCTACGAAAGCTATGCAATACCCAATCCTTTTTTAAGGAATTCAATCAAACACAAATTCTTTTTTATAAGGCTTGTCAGCAGCCAAAATTTTCAATTAAATGCAAAGACAAGAATGCCTATCATTGCACTCTCACAAACAAAAATCATCGACAGAAAGTATACTCTCCAAAAAAGCCCCGTAGATTTCGAAGAAGGAAGAAGAGATTTTTCTGGTATAAAAAAATACTGGGAAATTCAAGCGTTACTTCATCTGCAAACAATGAGGACATTTTGCAAAGGACTGCACTAAAAAAAAGTACAATGTCAAAGTACCATCTCTTAAGTTACCTGCGTAGACCTCTTAAATGATGACATGGAATCTCTCTTTCCAAAGACAGACTCTTTGCAATAGAAGCTTATTCTTTAGACTCAGGTGATGATTCAGATTAAGCATCCATCTACACCATGCAAATGGCACCCTTACAAGCATCACTATTTGCTGCTTAGATCATCCCATAAGCAAAAATCAACATTCTCCTAGATAAATATGCAAAATCGATTCCGATTATTGCTTTATTTGATACTGGTGCTACAAACACCATCATCAATCCTTCATTACTTCTAGAAAAAATATGAAGTCCCAGCATTGAAAGATTTAAAGTAGCCAATGGTGTCTTCTATGTCACCCAGACAAGCAAACCTATTCGAATCAGTTTTTCTTCAGCAAAGTATGTAGTTATTTCTATATATGGTTATGACCATGGTAGAGATATGATTCTCGGGTTTGATATTATCAAGAAATTATCAATTCAAAGATGGACTGGTAAGAGTCTCCAGCTACATAAAATTTTCCTTCCATGGACAACAACTCCACATCTATATTCTTGTGAAGGAGAAGCTTTTTCTGCCAGTAAAATTCAGCCTGAAAGTGACCTTGTATATGGCTCAGCCATGCAGCTGCTCATAAAACAATTTTGTGTTAAGTTACATGCAGAATTCAAGAAGAAGCATCCTTAACCACTTTGAAAGAATCCAAAGTTCTTTATCAAAATTCCTTTTAAAAGGAATAAGGATGTTAATCCTACTAAAGCTACCCATTTGGGCATGACCCCGGAAGAAAAGAAGATGGTAATCCAAGAGCTTCAAGAATTAAAGGCCCAAGGTCTTTCTTTATTATTAGCCTATGACGAAAGCTCTTAAATCATTAAGTTTGTTTGCTTTCTCAAGCCTCTACCCATATGAGGAAGCCTAGTTTCAATTGTAAATCATCTTGGAGGAAATACAGAAATCCTTCTATCCATCTTTTTCCCTATGTCATCTCTCTCTCTTCTTTTCTAAATTTTCTGGTTAAAGGGTGAAGCAGAAGTTCTTACTTTCTCAACTTCTTTCGATAATCTGAGTTGCTACTCTATGGATCCTCTTAGATTCAGATCATCCTTAAGTTTATAATTATTAAGCATGAAGGCAAATGATGACTTAAGAGTTTCCATTCTATGGATTCTCTCTTGAAGTTGTCTTTTGTCTTTAATCTTAATTGTTGTAAACTATTAGCCTTGATCTCCGATGATATGTCTAGATAGTTCGGTAATGTTTTTCAAAAGCTTTTTTTAAAAAAAAACTTTAAAAGAGTTTTAATAATGTGGTTATGTCCTGAAGAATGCCTCTGTAAACCTTGTGGCTCGGGGCCTTAATTTAGATTTGAAAGAAGGCTAAAGCTTATGGGTTTCTATGTATTTTCAGACTATATCACTGTTTAAACTTTCCTGTTAATTCCAAGAATATGTTTTTCACGGTTCTACTTATACTTGGTATATAAGCTGGAAATTGTCTCGTGTCACGGTTTGCCATACTGTTGGGCCAGAAATCCCAGTAGAGGGTTTGGCTGATAATAACGCCACTTACAAAGTTTTAAAGTTTTTTTTAAAAGGATTTTATTACTGGGCTACTTTGGAACCCATTTGTTATCGTGGAAACAACAGTGAAAGAATTCACTTCATGATATAACCAGAACAAAAACATTGCTTGCGGCAAAATCAATAAATTTGTTTTGAATTTAATATGTTTTTGTGGATCCAAAGCTAATATATATGTATATACATATATGTGTTTTGCTACAAAACAAGAGTCAGGTAGCAACCATAAACCATTCAAACCCCAAAAAAATGATGGGTCCGAATCATAAAAGAAAACTAATTGCCACCAAACAAAACAAGCTTAGTAAGAAAAAAAAAATTACCACCATATTCGAATCGAGGAATGGAACACGCATGTCTGTTGTTGCACTAAAAAAAAAAAAAAATCAACCAATCGAAATCGATCCCATTCCAAGAATAATAACAATATATATACGTTGCCACAAAACATGTTTCTCCCTTGGCCAATGCCACAAACAAGGGTAAAATAAAACTAAAAGCCATTTGAAATCCAAATTTGCTCGAAAAAGCAAATTGATTTGTAACTCAACAAGGATTGGCAAGAAAAACCTGTCCGCACCTTGCCAAACCAAAACCACGAAAAAGAACCAGCCTTATTTTATTTAAGATTTTGATCCAAAATTCAATAATTCAAAATCTCGTTCCAAATCCCTAAAGAAAATAGTTCTCAATAATTCAACATGGAATGACTTTGATACCACTTACTAGAAAATTTGATTCATCGAATTAAACGAATCAATCATAAAACCTAAGATCAATCTAAGTTGAATGGTCAAGACCAAACGAAAAGCAAAACCAGAAGTGTACCTGGATCCATTGGAGGATTCTAGGTTGAGGGTCTTGTTATTTTTCAATCTAATACGTACAAGTTCCTATTTGCTCTTTTTGGACTTAGAAGATGCAGAAAACTAAAGTAAGAAAACCCTAGCACATAAAATTTTGGGACCATAGACTTCTTATATAGACTCATCATGTTAGTTTTATATATCTTTTATTTCAACCCATCATAAAAATAAAATTTATACTTTAACCTCTATATATTAAATTTGTACACACTTTACATGATATCTAGAACCCAAACCAGAACCTTATTACATCACTTTCAACTGGGAAAAATATCACGATGGCATACATAATGCATAATTTCATTCACATTTTAGCCCACATAAAAAAAATCCAACATAAGCCTTTCAAATTACGTGACTCCAATAACCAAAGTGATAAAAATTTTGATACTAATCAGCAAGACAAATTTGTTTCTTAGATGCCAAATTTATAGCACTTTAACATAAAACAAATAGCCACCTATAAGTAGTTTTGTTTTCACTAGTATTTCCCATTCAATTTCCTTCACACACCCTTCTAGCATGGGCAATAAATTTCATTAGAACAACTTTAGATCTTTTGTTCTTTCAAAACATCCCAAAACTCTTGGAATTATTTTCCAATGTTCTATACCATGTTTTCTTGCATATAGCAAACAACATATAATATGTCTAGTCAGACACAATGTATGATGCTGTACATCAAACAAACAGTAGCATTTTCATGTTTTTTCAATAACAATTTTGTCAATATTATTTGACAATTTCATAAACCCTAAATATTTGTGGTATTTGAACCAATCAAATTGAAGTAAAGTTGGCTCACCCAACCATCGGGAAACTTTATTTTGGTTTAATTATATAAGGCCTACACAACTAATGGTGGCCAAAAAGTAGGCACTATTAAAGATTCACATGCGCCTTTCTATTACTAAAGTTCATCATATTCAAACTAATCCAAAATAAATCTCTTTCAATTTCATGGTCAGTAAAAATAAAACAATCACTAGTCATCATGTAGAGCAAAACATGTACTAATTGGATTAAGTCACCAGTATCAAAATCACTAAACAATTATAGAGGTACCTTATTTGTCCAAACTACACAACCATATACCCGTCTACATTTCCTACACATGAATTCTGATTTCAAATCAAAAAACCATATTCCATGACATCAATCTTCACTTCCATCTTTATCGAATAATTGTCTTTAGATTGTTAGAAAAATAAGGGAGAATGGAGATGAAGAAAGACTTTGAGGCATGAAATAATTTCACTTTCCTAAAAACAATTATGCCCCCACTATAAAAGTACCATGAATATGTCCCTAAGGTATAAAGCTTTATGAAAAATCTTTCTCAAATTTGTAAAATGACTCATTTATATGGACAATTGAAAAATACAACTCTCCTTCTAATGAACACAACTATTCATAAATATGTGTACCTTATAATAGACACAATTATTCATGAAGAAATGTATCACTTGCAAAGGATATAATTGTTAAAAGAGTTACAACTCTTTGAATTCTAATTAATTTATAAAATTAATTAAATTCAAATAATCAAAATAAATTTTTTATTTATGTGAAACTTACAAACTAGAAATGAAACTTAAAATGTTCCAACAATTTTTCATCGGAGACTCTTGCTAACATGGTCCAAAATGGAGAGGTATGTTATTTCAAATATGAGCTACAAATTTAGTTATACTGTATACTAAGGTCTTACCAAACTCAAGTCTTAGCTACCAGTTCATGTGCATTGTCTTTTATACTTTGCTTTTGCAATCTGAAATTATTTAATTGCTTAACTGTATCAGTTGCATGAAATGCCAAGGATCTTACTTATGGAAGTTTGTGTAAGATATAATTCTTAGTGTTTACAATGTGATTACTAACAAATGCTGCAATTGCTAGTTTTTTTGTTAGAATTAATTTGATTCTTTTTATATTTTGCTATTTGCATGAGTATGTCGAAGTTGCCCACTAGTGCCAGTATTCCTAAAAATTCTCTTGCTTCTCATAACACTTCACCCAACATTGGAAATCATAGATTGCTGAGTGGAAGCAACCATAGTAACCATACAGATGGTATACACCTCATGTAATCACTTGCGCCACTTCTTATTTCTAATATATGGATTATTGAGTGCTACTCTGCTATTTTTTTTTTTCTCATTTCAATGGTTTAAAAATCTATCACTTGTATTTAATGTTTCCATTGTGTTTTAATTGTTTATAGTTTTGAGATTGATGTTTCAGTACATGAAAAATTCTTTTGGATTTTGTAAGGACAACAATGTTTTTTTCTCCTATTCTGGAACCTTTCTTTTTGTTTTATAACCATTTCATATTTTGCTTATGCCTTCCTAATTTTTTTTTATTTAACTCTAATGATTTTTTATTTAACTCTGGTGTGTATTGGTTGTTCCAAGATTGTGGTGATTCATTCAGTAGAACAATATCTTCTGGGTTTTTTGCTCTGGTTGTTGCTTATGCATTTCTAATTTCTTATTTGATTCTACTTTTTATTGATTGTTGTAAGATTGTGGTGACTCACATTTTTTCTCATCCTGAGCCTATTTTTTTTTGTTTTGAAACTTTTTTCTTATTTTACTCTCATATTGCTTCTTGATTTCTTATTTGTTTCCCTTGTCTATGTAGGGTTTCGGGAGCCACGCAAGTGCGGTGTAATATAACTGAAATGCTCCATGATCCAAGTGAAACGGGGTAAACCGGGTGTTCGAAATTTTTCATACCTAATTCAGTTGAGATCTTTTACCTAATTGTTGTGTTGAATCACAAAACCTAAATAGTTAATGTGTTCAAGCTCTTTACGGTATCCACACAAGCCTCTTGGGATCACCATGTCTCCACCACATCTCGGCAGATGTGTTTCTTTTGCGCCTATAGTGCTAGGTTACGTCCTCCAAGGAATGGCAAGATAAGAGTGTGGCTGGTTTTTAGAACTCTTTTGATTTCGTCATTTTGGGAGGCTAAGGTAAGAGCTGCGAATTTCTCACTATATGATGTATTTATAGTAAGACTCAACTTCTAAGCCTAATGGGTTTCAAAGCCCTAATCCAATTAGGTTTAATTTTGAGCTTAATAATGGCTCAACTTTTGGGCCAATTATTAATATGAAATTATCATGAAACCATAACCAAAATAAATTAGTCCATGCACTCAAATAATCCAATTGGCTCTATGTGTGCGACCCAATAAGCTCATATCACATTGGCAATGATCATAAATCACATTTATGATCATAAACAATGAGCGGTGTCTAATAACATATCATTGCTACCTAAGTGACAAGATTATCGGTGATTCAACTAAACCTTTATGATCATTATCCGTATATGCCATGGTTTTTTTGTCCAAGATTTCAAGACTAGCATATGTCTCGTGCTTAGTCTTGATATTCAAGCACGAGATATCCGTTGCAAATGGTACTTTACTTGTAGTTAAATATGCTGATTTCTATGATGATTATAATAGTAGAAGGATAAGGATCAAAGAGCTCGCAGTGACAAACGTAAAAAACACCATTCAGATACACCCATTTTTTGACTTGGTTCCAATTCAAACAATTGTAATGTAGACTGATGGTGGCGAAGGTCTTACAAACAAAAGGTCAGGATCAGAAGTTGGGTGAAATCTAGCTGGGAGCAAGGGAAGGAAACTTTCATGTTCTTGGAGCTGAACGATGGGTCACGCATGGAGGCCTTGCAGGTGATCATGGTGTGATTACTTTCAAATGGGTACATAGTGATTTAAGTCAATTATGTATTGTAAATTTCTAACTAGCTGATTACTATATTGTAAATTTCCAACATTTTCCCAAGGGTGTGTAGCCATAAAGATTTTGTCCTATTCATTGCTATTCAAAGGAAATTTAAGTGCACAATTAATGAATTGCCATGATATAAAATAAATGTAGAAATTAAAGCATACTTGGCTAACATAGAAGAACTGAGTCATAGTCTTCTTGATAAAAGACATCTCTTTGAGCATATTACAAAAAACGTGATTTGTTGTGAACACTTAGGATCATATATTTAATTAACTTAAAAATATACGTAACTAAATATGCTGGTTCACAACCAATACATGACCAGAATTCTCTTTATAGTGAAAGAGAAGTGTGTAGGGTAAAATAGAACAAGTAGAGCCTCTAAAAGTTGTGTTTGCAACCTTTTTGCACAATTCTCGACCGCCCTCTATTAAAAGGGGTAAATTCATAAAAGAGTCATAACTCTTTATTAAAGGTTGTACTAGTTCATGAAGAGGTGCACTTATCCACCCATAACTTTTTCCCTTAAAATAAGGCCATAACCACCATTAGAAGGATGTGTCTGTTCAGCCATGGAGTCACAGTTGTGTCTCCTTAAATTAAGTCCATAACCACCTCCTAAAAGTTATTAAATTCACCCAAAACATGACCCTTCACTAAAAGTAATGTTAATTCATTAACCAGGATAGTTATGGTGTATAACTATGTCCCCAAGGGGCATATTTGTTAAGATGGACACATATTTTCATTTAAAGGTTATATCCCTTCATAATATGAGTAGTTATAGGATGATTATTAAACAATTATCCAATGTGTCAAGGTGTACATATACACGTCACATAATTGCCATATGACATCTTAATGATTACAAGGTAATGATTTCTCATACACATGTGCCACATCATCCTAACCACTTAACTACCTCTAATTAATGTTAGAAGCGGTTATATGGGTTGGTGTGACAGCACCAACATATGGTGTGACCACGCCAACTGATAGTAAAATAAGAATATTTGAGTACATCTATGGAATTTAGCAATCACACTTGCCAATTAAATTCCAACAACTCTCATTTGCACTAGACATACTTGATGGAACCTAAGGATAATGGATAAGGAACACTTGAAACACACTATCACAAAAGAAAAATTGACATAAGCAAGTTTTGGTGTGTGACCCTAAGCATGACAACAAATCTCCTCACTATGTATTAGTTAAATATATATAGGAGACTTGTCTTTATCATAAATCTTTAAACTAATCAAACATCTTTGAACAAATCAAGGTTCACTAATGATACATGTATAATTAATCATACCTATATGCCTCAAGACTTTGTTGATACATAGTTTGGCTACAACATATCTCTTTTATGAGTTTACTAATAAATTCTCTGCCATGTACCAAACTCGATATTCATTCAATTTTAAAGCTACTTTATACTTGAATCTTGTAGTACACTAAATAATATAATATTACATCAAGTACTACTTATAAGTTCTTGTATTCAAGTATAAATAACATTGTATTAACTATCTGACTTGCAACACATGAAATCAGATTGTGGCAACAGTTTACAAACACACTATAAAGTATATCCAATCACACTTACTATATAGTAACTTAAAACCTAGTGATTACCCAATAAGAAACAAATATGGCTGCATTACTATAGCCATAAGAAGCTCAACAAAGTAATACTATAATTTTAAATCATTAAATAATAGCTGATAGTAAGTAGGAATATAATGAAAAAAACCCACACATAAGTAAGAAAAGAGAAAATTTACTTACTTTTTTCTATGATCAATTTGGCAAGTTAAAAGACGCACAAAATATGTACAAGTGCCATGGTATGTTAGTGTACACAAACACAATGCTTGATAACTACTATTTAGAAGGTGTTTATCTCTCTCTCAAATATTGTTTGTGTGACTCTATGTTGACTCCCACTGGAAGCATATGTTCTTAACAAACCATACAAGTGTCAAATTTCTAGCATATTAGAAATTCATATGGTCACATAGGTTGGGAAAAATGTGTGAGCATAAAAATGTGGTGTGGCTAACACTTTTGCTTGATCTCAAACAAATGGTTTAGATCAAGACAACTTTTACGCTCAAGTTATCACCAGTTGAATTATGTGACTCCCACCTAGATGTAAGTCTTTATTAAGTCACATATGCCTAATTCAAATAACAACCTACATTCAAGACTTTAGTGGTTTAATCTTTGTTCGAACTCCAAGAACAAGGGCAGGTTGTTTGTGTGAAAAACCCAACCTTCAACCTATGTCTGGACATATATTTAATTTTTGTTGTCATGTAAGTTACATATATGATGATACGTATGGCATAGATGTAATACATCTATCCCATATAAGTATATGCACATATATGATAAACATGCGCTATACATATGTAATGCAACTTATCATATTCAAATATTGTTAAGAGACACAAAAATGAAGTTAACCGAACTAGTTAGTTAAACTAACTCTAACTTCATTTCCATCTATTAAATTTTAGTAGTTATATCATGGACTTTACATTTTCATGAAATATGAACACCAAGAATGCATAAACCACCATTAAGGTAGTTCAATACTAAATCACCACAAAGATAGTGCTTAGCCTACATGAGTCACTAATGACCCTTACATTTCATGAAAATAAGCTCTTTTGTATGGAAACAAATACCACACAATAAACTGCTTATACAAAGTAATTTATTTTATACAAAGCAAGATGATATAACCAAATGTAAATGTGTATTCATCTCTAAACTTAACCATATTTCGTTGTAGTAATGTTCCCTTGATAACATTTATCATTGTCTCATTACATGTAAATGATGTAGTGCGACATATATTCTACACTAACATAGTTTTTAGGATAGAGTAAAAAATGAATACTTGAACTAATTATCTTAATCAACTTGACTAACATTTGATCATGCACAGCTCATAATACATGTTAGACTTAAATAAGGAACTAATCCAAACTCTTCCATTCCAAGAGTAGCGCTCAAAAGGCTATGAGTAACAACCACTAGTTAGACTTAAAGTATGGCCCAAGAACAAAATGATTATTTATTCATTATCTAACACCAAGTTTGAGATTGTACATAAAGTACTTTGTGACCTTAATCTCAAAGCATATTAAACTAAATAATCCTTAGACTATTTTGTGAGTTCAAGGCCAAATGTCATGAAAAACATGATTTCATGGAAGTTTCCTCACCGATTAAGGAAGTTTGAGCTTATCATCCACTAGATGTACGCTCACATCCAAATCTAAATTTTTTTACTATAATACTTATGGATACAATTTCCATTAAAGGTGTGATGTTATCCACCTATGGATATTCAACTTTTAAATATAACCCCATTGAGTCCTTGTTGTGTTTAGGATCAACTAGCGGTACTTAGAACTCTATAGCTCTCATGTAGTCTTTCTAGCCAAATGGAAGATCATATGTCTAGATTATCTTTTTATAACAATTCTATATTTTTAATTTGGATAGCCAATGGGTCACTTAAACTTATAAAAGTTCAATTGATTTAGCACTTATGTCGAATCAATGGACTCGATATGAGGTGCATAACCTTATATCCTAAACTAATTTTGTGATCACCTTGATCTTGCACTTGTGCTAGATACAAAACCCATCAATATAACTAGCATATGATTTTGATAAAATACTGAATGATTAAAAACACGAAAGAACCAAATATCTTATTGAATCTTGGACCATTTTTTCTCAAAAGAAGAAATTTATAATGCTCTACACATATTAAAGTGTCCAAATAAGAAAACTAAAATAAACATTCATAATCATTAGCTCTTAGAACCTAGCCAAGATGATACATTTTTAAGATTCAAGATTATGATCCTCTACACATTTCATGTCCTTTAACATCATTCTTTGAATGTTAATTTATTGCCTATGAAGACACATATTCCCCCTATTTGTTTGTACATGCTACAAGAGTGGCAATAACATTGAAATCAAACTTTTACAACTCTTTAGATGTTAAAAATTGTTAATAGGGTCATGTAACCATGTCACAGTAGATATGACCTTAACTAACATTGAAAGACATTTAATTCTAACTTTGTGAATGACCATGAACAAGATATTTTCCACGACAGGAGATATTTAAATTAGAATATTTATTGTTTGCAAAGAATACATAATTCTTGTCAATAATTTCCAACTTAGTTGAAATATTTGCATGCATCGGCTACCTTTATAGCCATATACACACTATTTAAATCTTTTTTATAGTTACTTCATACTCATGATCAAATTACAAAGACATGATCAATCAAGTTCATATTCACACTTTGCCAAAATGTTAAGAATTAAGCACAAAAATTGCATCAGAATGTATAATGTCAATTTTAGACATTACTTGGTTCATCTATACCAAGATAATACCAAGTGTTCCTCCCTCTCAACCAAAATCCACCATTTTCTTGGTGGACCTTTTACCTACTTGAATATCTCAATATAGGCTAACAAGGAGAGGCATCTTGATTTTGCACAGTTGCACGATCAGTTGGCACATGAAGGATATTGAGTCTTCGTGTTATAGGCCTATTTCCTAATGGTGATCATCAATCCAACCATCATAATCATAGTCATGATTATCTTGATGATTAACCACTTTATGTTTAAGAAATGGTGGTAGCAATATATTTACCATTATCTTTAACCATTCCTATACAAAATGGGTTGTATCTAATGCTCTTTGAGCATTAGATCATATAAACTCAAAATCTCTTCCAAGAAACATGTTTTATGATAGAAAGTACGAAGTAAAATTTAAGTAATTACATATGAAACTTTATCTATACTTTATGTTCATTAAACCTCAAAAGATTCTACGTAAATTACCTAAAAGACATGCTAATTGAAACATTCTCAAAACATGGTCATTTTAGTTGTTTTGCACATATTGCAAAGTAAATACATTTGCAAGGCCACTTCATAACAAGAACCAAGTGAATCACATTTGACACATTAGTACTTTTTTCTTAACCTAAATATGCATTATCAGAATAACACTTTTGACATCTTATTAAAAACTTACTAGAATTTGTGGAGAAAATTAGACATTAAGACAATATAGCCACAATTTTAAGAATCAAGGAATTATTATCATTATAATTAAGGTAAAACATCATGTACAAAAAAAATTTGCATAGCAAGTGATATCTATACAAATAATTTAAGAGGAACACATTATCTTAAACTAGGTACATATTACACAACTAATATGTATTTTTTATTAAAGTGTCTTGCATGGCTAACTCTTTATCTTTAAACTCAAACTTTTATTCACCAGAGACACATATGTCCTTTTGAACAATCCTTCTCACAATAAATGTGAGTTTTGACTCTTGAATCAGCAATTTGCGAAGAATTTTAATTTAGCCAAAATGTATCCACTATATATAATGTACAATTTGAAGAGATAGATAAACTATGTATATTAGTCATTAAGCAACCATTAGCTTAGGTTTATTTGTCATAGACGAAACATTTGGTTTGTTTCTTCTTGGATTTGCCTTTTCCAAAAATTTCAAATATGATGATTGATAACTCCATTTCACTCAACGCTATCTGAGCATCTTTGTTCGTGATGACTTTTTTGTCATCATTAATTTTCATATCTAAACTTCGTTCATTAATAAGTCTATTTATGAAGTCAAAAATCTACAACATATAATAGTTAGTACATTAGACATGTGCATATATTATCATAACAAGACAATTTAAAGCACAAGTAAAATAAAACAACTTATCCTTTCCAAAATAAACCAAAAACATGTGCATGCACATGTAATCAAATATAGTTTGACATGTTTTTATTGTTTTAGTTTACTTGTCTTAAATTACCTTATATACATATAAATAGTTATTATTGACACAAAGTCAATAATATAATCAAACAAAAACATATATGCAATTTAACCTAACAGTATGCCAAAAAAACTTTTAAAAAAACAAAGCTTAAAAAAGATGTGTAAATTGCATTGATATAAGGTTGAATAGAGCTAAATAACATATATGCTTATGACCATAAATTTTGGTTAACTTAGTCTACTTGTCAAGTTTAAACATGCATATAGATTTTAACTTTAGTAACGAAAACTAAATCCTAGAAAATAGATCAGAGTTAAGGTCAATCTAATCATACTGGTATAGCATACAAAAAAATGTTCAAACAACTTGAGGCTATTTAAGGAGCATGCATATTGAACGTATGAGCTCTAATACCAATAAAGGAAATTTAAGTGCACAACTAATGAGCACTTTAATTTCCATGATATAAAATAAATATTGAAATTAAGGCATACTTGGTTATCACAAAAGAATCGAGTGATAGTCTATTTGATAAAAGAAGCAACTTTGACCATATTATAGAAGACGTGATTGGTTGTGAACACCTAATATTAGATATTTAATTAACTTAAAAATACAAGTAACTAAATATGATGGTTCATACCCAATATTTGACCAGAATTCTCTTTATAATGATAGACAAGTGTGTAGGGAAAAATAAAACAAATAAAGCCTCCAAAAGTTGTGTTAGCAACCTTTTTGCACAATTCTCTACTGCCCTCTATTTATAGGGGTGAATTGGCACTTATGAAGGGTCTTAAATCTTTATAAAAGGGTCACAACTCTTTGTTAAACATTATACTAGTTCGCCAAGAGGTGCAACTATTCACTCATAACTCATTCTTTCGAAATAAGGCCATAACCACCGTTAGAAGGGATGTGTTGGCTCGGATATAAAGTCACAATTCTTCTAAGAGTTATATCTCCTTAAATCAAGGCTAGAACCACCTCTTAAAGGTTTTTAAATTTGCCTAAAATATGGCCATTCACTAAAAGTCATTTTATTTCACTAACCAAGGTAGTTGTGGTGCATAACTACCTCCCTAAAGGTCATATATGTTGGGATGAACATATCATTTCATTTAAAGGTTATATCTATTCATAATATGAGTAGTTATATGGTCGTTATTAAACAATTAACCGATGTATCAAGGTGTACATGTACACATCACATAATCACCATATCACATCTTCTTATCAATTCCAAGGTGATGATGTGTCACAGATGTGCCACATCATCCTAACCACTTAACTACCTCTAGTTAATGCTAAAAATGGTGATGTGAGTTGGTGTGATAGTAGCAACATATGGTGTGACCCCGCAAACTAGTAGTAAAGCAAGAATATCTTAGTGCACCTATGAAATTTAGCAATCACACTTGCTAACTAAATTCTAGCACTCTTTTATTTTGTTCTCAAATATTCTCTCCTTCTTTCCACTTCTTCTTGTTGCTCTTTGCATTGATGACAATAATAAGATTGGGGGTAAAATGTACCACTAGTCCCAAACCTTAAATTCATTGCAAATTGGTCCCTAACTTATACGTTGTTGAATATTGATCCATAACCTTTATTATCTATTGCAAATTAGTTCCTAGAGTTCCAAAAGTCATTAAGTCTTATGAAAATTCTAACTTAGCAAAAAATTGACCAATAGGTTGACAAAATTGCCATATGGCCCTAACTTTTGATTGCATATATGGTAAAAGAGTCCTTGGACAATTGAGTTGGTGTAATTTAACACTTAAAATATCACTTTGAAAAAATCAAAAAATAAAAATCAGACTGGAAAAATATGTAAATGAAAGGCATATGTTGTTCATTTTTTACTACACAATACCCTTCACTCTAAAAAAACAAAAGCGATGAACAATAGGTAGTAAAAACAGTCTAGGGCTTGAAATTAGTAAATCTTATTGATAAGTGACAAACAATTTCATTGACTGTAGTTCAATTTGAGTTTCATCAACAACTTTATCATCCATCAACAACTTTATCATCAAGGGAAGGAATAATTAGTGGAGAGTGTTGGGAAAATGGCTGAAGATGAAGATCAATGACTTTGAAAAAGATGAATTTGAAGGTAAGCATGAAACATTTTGAAATTTCATTCTTCTTTTTTTTTAACAAAAACATTCAAAAATAAGTTATAGAAATTCTGGGGCTTGAAACTTAGTTGTTGAGTTTGTTAACAATTGTTACTATATAAATATATTGCTGTGCTTAATTTCATACCTTGGGTTTGTTTTTTGTTTTTCCATGAATTGATTTTTCATGGGTAAGCCAATTATTCAGGTGGCTTTG
Source organism: Aquilaria sinensis (assembly GCA_005392925.1). NCBI lineage: Eukaryota > Viridiplantae > Streptophyta > Magnoliopsida > Malvales > Thymelaeaceae > Aquilaria > Aquilaria sinensis. The sequence goes on along the minus strand of SMDT01003139.1, from coordinate 91,573 downwards.
TAAATATGGTGTTTTCCAATGTAAAGCACATCGTAACATGTTATTTTTTTTATTATGGTATGGTACTCAACGTATAATTTACTTATAGTTGAAGCAATCTACAGGTGGAGCATTGAGGTTCTTCAAACTGGAAATCAATCATGGAGGTATATTCACTGAATTTCCCTTAAAGTCATATTCTGGTGGGCAAATGGACTACTATGAGCCTTGTGGTCTTGAAGATACAAATTTGCATGTCATTGCTCTACTTATGGATGAGCTAGGATACAAAGGTTCGGTGGAGTATTATTGGAAAAATATTAATTTACCACTAGAGAAGTGTTTTATTCATTTGAAGACAGAATCAGATGTTGCTAAAATGCTGTCAAATATTCCAAATAGTAGGACTATTTCTCTATATGTGGTTGAGAAAAGGGTAATAGATATATTATAGGATACTGAAGAATTTATAGAAGAGATGCTTAGGCCAGAAGCAACATTAAATGAGGGGATAAATGAACAAGAGAAACAAATGCATGGAAAAAATTTATGTGAAAATTCTACAGCCTCGGTGAAAGCAAAAACCATACCATCCATGTCTACATCAAGAAAGATGAGAGGTGAAAACTTCACAACAAATAATAGACCTCATATAGGGTATGAAATGGTATAGTCTAGCGCTTGGAGTGATTGAAGTGATGCTGATTATGAAGTAATTGAAGGTAGTTGTGATACAAAGTTTAATAAAATAGATAATGAGACATCGGATGAAGGTGATGAATTAAAAGTAATAGTGAATCTCTATATGAATCCAAATAAAAGAGCAAAGAAAGATGGGAAACGATATGGCAGCAAGGGTAGGCTAAATCACATGTACAATGGCCAAGAAGTTTCAAACGGTATTATTAAGATGCAAAAGTACATTGGGCTGTTATTTGAGGTTGATTCGGACTATGGTCAATCACTTGAATTAAATAGCATGGAGGAAGATGGTGACACGAAAAGTGTAAGAAAACTTAAGTATCCTACTTTTAACTCCAAAGTGGATATGAAGAATCCAAAATTCACAGTTGTGTTAGAGTTTAGGTAAGGGCGGCTGTAAGGCAATACTCAATCAAGACACGATGCCCGGTAAATTTAAGAAAAATGAAAAGAGTAGGCTAAAGGTGGAGTGTGTAAATAGTTGCCCCTAAACATGATATATTGCACTTTTGAAAATCAGTAGGAAAGTTCAAATTAGGACTCTTATTGATGAACACACTTGCAGTAAAGTGTTTGAAAATAAGAATGCCACAGAAGATTGGATTGCATATGAGTATTTAGAAGACATAAGGTCAGAACCTAATATGTTCATAATAGCCTTAGTGGAATGTGTGAGAAGAGATTATAATCAGATAATATACAAATACAAACCTTGGAGAGCAAAGAAGATAGCATTGAAGATTATCCAAGCTAGCATTGAAGATTATCCAAGCTAATGAAAAAATTGAATACTTAAAGCTGGTTGACTATGCTTATGAGATTAGGAAAACCAATCCTTGATCACTTATTGCTTTCAGTTTAGATGGATTGGTTTTTTAAAGGATGTTTATTTGCCTTAGTGTGAGCAAGGATAGATTTTTAACAGGCTGTAGGCCTATCATTAACATTGATGGGTGCTTTTTAAAGGGTACTTATGGGGGGCAGTTGCTGGCTACAATTGACATAGATGCAAATGATTGCATCTGGCCAATTGCTTATGCAATAGTGGAGGTTGAATCAAAAGACTCGTGGTCATGGTTTTTAAGTGCACTCAGAGAAAGTTTTGGCATCATGAAATATGACAATAGATGAACATTTTTTTAAATAGGCAAAAGGTAAGATATCTTTAAGTAATTTTTTATCTATTTATAAATTATTTTTAAGTGTGACTAATAATGCTTGTTCTTCTATGGCATGTAGGGACTAATCCCAGCTATGCATGAGCTCTTCCCAAATTCTCAACATAGATTTTGTGTGAAACACTTATACAATAATTTCAATGCTAAATACTTAAGCTTAACCCTGAAGCAGATATTATGGGAAATGGCACAGAGTAGTTATGTGGTGAAGTTCAGTGCAAAGATGGTGGAATTATAGGCAATCGATATTGATGCAAGAGCATGGTTAAACTCTCTCCACCCTAAATTCTAGTCTCAATCACATTTTATGGAGTTTCCAAAATTTAATATATTGCTTAACAATCATAGTGAGTGGTTTAGTAGATTTATATTATATGCTTGAGACAATCCAATACTGATAATGCTTGGAATGATAAGATGCAAATTGCAAATAAAAGGAAAACAATGGAGCATTGGACAGGATTGTTTTGCCCAAAAATACATAGCGAGTTAGAGAAGATGAAGGATCAAGCTTCTCGCTGTTGGTCCATACCATCAGGTGGTCTTCAATTTCAAGTCAAAAGCCCATATGGATATTTTTTGGTAAATATAGAAAAGAAGACCTGTAGCTGTAGAAAGTGAAAGTTAACTAGTATCCCCCGTCTTCATGCTTGTTGTGCTTTAGGTCATAATAGAAACAAAGTAGAGGAGTTTGTAGATGATTGTTATAGAGTTGAGACATACAAGAAAATTTATATTCATGTTGTGAACCCAATAACTAGCATGGACCTTTGGGAAAAGGTTAGAAATGATCCTATTCAACTGCCACTAGAATCTATTGTTAAAGCTGGTTGTCCTAGGAAAATGGGAAGGAAAGAAAAAGATGAACCTCAAAGCAATGGGAAGTTAAGAATGTATGGAATGAAGATGACATGCTCATTTAGTAAACAATTTGGTCACAACACATTTACTTGTGGAAAAGAACATCAAGTTGAAGGCACTAGTGCTCTTGTTAGAAAAGGAAAGTTATAAGTAAGCTACTTTTATTGTCTGTGGGCTCTTTTATGCTGATTTTATACATAATGGTTTTATTGCAATATAGGTTCGAAGACCAATTGATCAAACAACAAACTTTCTTGAAGCCAAAGAACCCTTGGGTAGCTCTCGAATAGTTTTTTATGGCATACCTCATGTTTTTCAATTGATGCTTGACATATATGTTTAAAGTTGATGATAACTGAAAAATAGAACTTAGTAGTTTCTTCTAGTTTCTTGTAGGATACATCTCAAAATGTGACAATCACATGGTCTTCAACTTCATGGTCAGCTTGTACAGAAAAAGTAAGAAGTGTTATGGGGATGGTATCATCTCAGTTTTTGGAGAAGAATACATCACAAGTATAATGAAATTTCTTATACAGTACAATTTTTAATACTTCTTAACAATTTGAAAGTCCTTGCTTGATATTTTCTAAACCCCTCAGCCTAATGTTGGGATTGTAAGCTCAAGTGGCAATGGAAAGGATAAAAAAAAGAAGGCTGGCTACCTGAAAAGTAGGAGATTCATTGTGCCTGCTTGATATGTTCCAAATGCTAATGATATATAGCTACTAGCAGTTGTAATTTTGGTATGGTTAAGAACATTTTACTAGCTTTGCTTGTTTTTGTTTAGAGCATGAAATATGAATGTCCCTTTGTTGGCAATTGGTTTGTAATGTAGGCCTAGGTGCCATGGATTTTTTTGCTTGCTTTTTCACTAGACAAAGATGTGGGTCGTGGGTGCTTTATGTATGTAAGTGGATATCCACTAATGATTACTGATGATTACATAAATAACTACAAATTGCCTTTGTCCAGGACTTTTTTTTCCCATTGTTTTAGGAGGCAAGCTCATTTCATTCCCACCATTCTAATATGGCAAATTGAGCTGGAAATTTTAGAAATTCCCATGAGTTTTAATGACTTCTGTTACTCTAGGGATGAATTTGCAACTGGTAATAATGATTTGGGATGAATATCTAATGGGACAATTGTCACATCCCACACAGGCCCTAGCCTGTGCCCTCTCAATACCACTCACCAATTTACCCAAGATTCCTTTGATTAAACTTAAATTCGGGTGTTGATAACTTCCTAGTATTTAAGTTTTATTTTCTAAAGCTGAGAGCTGGGATATGTCCCAGGAGGCTTATGAGTTATTTAGAACAACAACTTGCAGCTTAAGTAGGGCCCAACCTCTAACTTGCAACACAAGCAAGGCATACACTTAATCTGTTAAGTGTCTAGGATGTGTGCTTATCAAGTGTGCTACTTTAATGAATGACAACCAAGAAGCCCACATCTCTATAGTTTGAAAAATCAAGTTTCCATGCACATGTACATCGGCCAAACATAATAACTCAAGAGATTTCTTCATGAAACATAACCATAAGCTCATAAACTTAACATAACTTGGCACATAAGCATTCATCATATGTACATACAATCCATGTACAAGCAAGGCTATATATATACACACAAAATAGCCTAAATACCAGCATCACTAGCTTGGAAACATACCAAGGATGCTATAAGCCCAAAGTAGCCAAGGTTAAGTTTACAAGCCATATACCCTAGTTTCTTAAAAGAAACCTAAGTGTACAGAACAGCAGCACACCCCACAAAACTAACCCAAACATACAAACCATAACCAGGGTCCAAGTCCACACATCCTTCCTGTACCTAGACTGATCCCACAACTACAAAAGCCTGCAAACTTAGAACATAAGTTTCAGCCTTAAGCCATAAGACTTGTAATGTAAGTATTCAAGCCAAGATTCAGTTGGCACATACCTCGAGCAAATAGTGTACTAACTAGCACACAAACTAGCAACTCAAGCAAACTACTCAAGCTGTATATCCTTTCCTGAAACAAAATGTATGGGCAGTGAGTAACAATTACTCAGTAGGGATTCACAAACGACCATATAAGGTCTATTTAGTTAAGTCCAATGACTTAACCTCCACAAGCTTACTTGTCCTGCGAGAAAGACATGAAAACATGGAAAACACAAAAAAAAAATACCAATACATATAATCATCATAAACCATCATTATACGGATTAGCATGCACAAACAAACAACCAAGCACACAGAACTCACACACACACCACAAGGTATATTTGGCCATATCCACTAGCATGTGTCCATGTGCACTTTGGCACTTCCACCTTCACAATTTCACTCCCATTCTACTAGAGCTCCAAATTCACTAGCGAGTTGGCCTCTCTCACTAGGAATTTTAACACATGCCATTACCTTGACTAGCTAACCAATTAACACATAACCGAATCTCCTCAATATGCCCATCTAGCAAGCCAAGATCATATAACATTATATAACCATCACTTAGCTGCCATTATTACTTGTTCATGGAAAAGTACCAAGAATACAAGTAAATGTGAAAACCCTACCTCACAATCAAAGCTTGAGCTCTCGGTTGCTCGAGTAACTAAGGCCGAAACGCAACTATCTTGCCTAACACAACAAGCTTTCAATTAGCTATCATAATCACTTGTTCATGAAATATTACCAAGAAAAACAAGTGATCATGAACCTTACCTCCTTAATCCAAGCTTGATTTCATTTCCAAGCTTCAACTTCAACAATAGCACGGCAAGAACTCTAAGCTTCGCTCCATCACACTTTTAAGCCTTTTTGTTTTCTCGGCCAACTAACCTAAATACGTACAAACTGAAACTCTCCTCTTCTCTTTTTTTTTTTTTTTTTTTGTTTCTCTTCTTTCTCGGCCAGCTATGAATGAATATATGTAAAACGAAGGCAAGCCGCATTAATAAGCGTATGGCAGACGAGTCCACACGTTCAACGCACAGCCATGAGAGAAATGAATTTCTGGACGCATTAATTAGCATTTGGCAGCCGATTACACATGTCCTACAAATTGGTTCAATGCCAACATTGGTCCCCAAGTACTCTACATGTGACACTTTCCTCCCTTAAGTTTCCATGTGCACACTTTAATCACAAAAATGTAAGATCATTTCGGCTCTATTCTTAACTCATGGCTCAAATTGCCAAGCTTTCATTAATATGAACCCATGACCAATTTCATCATTTTACCATTTTAGCTAATCTTATAATATTAATTTGGAAGAACCGAAATCGTTGACCGGCCATTTTGTTTGTCAACCAAAATTGGTCTAATTCCACCTTTGTCCATGCACCTAATTGTATGGTGTATTTCACCCTTCAAGTTCCCATAGTTCATTTACACCACTAACTCATGTACACATTGTAGTCCTCCAACCTTATTTTCAATCAAGTCCCTCATATTTTGATTTGGTGTTTCTCTACAATTCTTGGCCTAAGCCAAGTATTTAGGGGATGGTCCTAACAACAATGGTTAGGGACCAATTTGAAAATCCTTGCTTTATATTTTCTAAACCCTTCAGCCTAATGTTGGGATTGTATGCTCAAGTGGCAATGGAAAGGATAAAAAAAAAGGCCACCCAAAAAGTAGGATATTCATTGTGCCTACTTGATATGTTCCAAATGCTAACGATATATAGCTGCTAGTAATTGTAATTTTGGTGTGGTTAGGAACATTCTACTGGCTTTGCTTGTTTTTGTTCAGAGCGTGAAATGTGAGTGTCCCTTTGTTGGCAATTGGCTTGTAATGGAGGCCTAGGTGCCATTTATTTTTTTTCTTGCTTTTATATTAGACAAAGACGTTGGTCATAGGTGCCTTACGTATGTAAGTGGATATCCACTAATGATTATTGATGATTGCACAAATAACTACAAATTGCCTTTGTCCAGGACTTTTTTTCCCCCATTGTTCTAGGCAGTAAGCTCATTTCCTTCCCACCATTTCATTGTGGTAGATTGAGCTGGAAAATCTAGAAACTCTAGTGAGTTTTAACAACTTTTGTAACTTTAGGAATGAATTTGCAATTGACAATACTAATTTGGGATGAATATCCAATGGGACAAAGGTTAGGGACCAATTTGCAATGGTAATTTAAGATTTGGGACCTGTGGTGCTTTTTACCCTAAGATTGGAGGTATGTGTACAGAGTAATTTCTAGTGGCCAGTTGTGATTTTTATTCTGCAGTGGTTAAAAAATTTGTCTCTTTGCATAATTCTGTTAGTTGTATTATATGATATAGAAAAATATGTACTCCTTTCTTCTCTTGAATAATACTTTGAATCAAAGTTGTCAAGGTTGGCATCCTACCTTGGATCATTTTTCACCATGTAAGATTGGATCGTGAATTATAAGATCCTACCAAAATCTAAAGTTTTTTATCTAAATAATATAATTCATGTAAAAGGTCAATTATATTGGAAACTCAAATAAAGTTTAAGTATCATGACAATAATAAATATAGTACATATTACCACTTTAAAAATTTTAATTTTAATTTTTAAAGGTAGACAAAAAATTTTGCCTCTCCCAAATTATTTTTTATTTCTTCCTCTAGTTTCACCTGTGCTACCTTTGTAAAAAATTACCATTTGAAACTAGTAGTAATGTTTTATTTGTTTTATTTATAATTTTATTTATTTATGTTCAATTAAATTTTAATTTTTTTTTATATTATCTCATTGCATTCTCTCTCTCCCTCCATTTGACCGATTTCTTGTTCTTTATCTCTAATTCTCTCTCCTCCTCACTTATCTTTAACTTCCATTGCTCCCATCTTTCTCCCTCTCTATCCTTTTTCCTTTTTTGATCACTAGACTCTCTCTCTCTCTCTCTCTCTCTCTCTCTCTCTTATTTTTTCTTCTCTGTCCTTCTCTCATCTTACATTATCTTCTCTGAAGTCAAAATTTTTTAAGAAATCGTTACCTAAAATAAGCATTTTTCTAACACCTGGGCTCTTCATCCTTCATCGTCTTCTTCACTGTCATGAACCGCACATTACTTATTTGGCCAAGATGATGAGACAGTTGAGATGTATTTTTCGATCATCAACAACACCATACGCGGATGAGTGAAGAAGCAAGCAAAGGAAAAAGGACTTGAAGTTAGGATTAGTGGGATCAAACGATCCTACCGATTATACGATTTTACAAGCAATCTTATACGATCTTATACTGTCAGTGATCCTATTACGATCGAACATGTTTTGTAGGATCTGAATTATAGGATCACGCAATCCTACAATTTAGATTGTAATTTTGACAACCTTAGTTTGAATGATAGGTTAAAATGTTGGAGGCTCTACAGGATATTGAATTAGCTTTGAGATTAATAAGTTTTGGTGTTTTAATATAGAAAAATAATACTCTTTCCTTCTCTTGAAATTTAAATTTGTTCCCACTGAGAAGCCATATATCTCCCTCAACAGTTCCTTACAACTCATTATGTGGAAAAAGCACAAGCAACCAAGATCACCAAGAGGCGAACTTGCCAGCTTCTTGAACTCCCTCTGTAACCAAACAGCGTCCAGGAAGAAGAAGTCCAAATCCTTCATGAAAGATGAAGAGGAGAGCCCGGTGGAAGGAGGAGAACAAGCGCGTTAGCCATTTCCACAGCTCGAGGCATGGACACAAAGGCTATTTACTCATGTTCAACCTCTCGCGTCAGAACTCGCCCTTGTGCGCAGAAATGAATTAACTATTCCATTTACAAAATCATTACTTAATTTACCTATATCATTTAGAAAAACTTTAATTTCATGAATGATATTAATATATATAAAGTTAGTAATGCAAAAAGATATCTCCTCTTTAAGTTATATTGATTCCGATAATTAAGAGAAAAATTACTATTCAAATTAGAAATTCACGTACCTCACGATTGAAATTTTATGTTGTTTATTCAAAATTGCCCTAAATATTAACTCCTTATAATACTATTCGATAATTAGGAAATAAATTAACGATACCAGTCACAAAATCACTAATTTTGTTAATGAAAATTTTACATAGTAAATTCCTAATAGCCCTAAACATTAACTTGTAAGGTTAACACTATAAAAGGAGATGTTAAGATAACTTTTATAATAAGATAACTTGTGAGCCATAGATTTGAAAAAAGATAAATTTTAAAATCTTAGTATGAAAAACAAGTTAAATATTGGCAATCCTTAATATAATGTTGGCAGAATTTGTTGCTTTTTAAATTGTTAGTTTTATTGTAATATTTTATATAATAACATTTATATAACATTTAAATGTATATATTTTTTTGAAACTTAATACAATCTGGAATCCCGTGAAAATATTGGATATTTAAACTAGTTTTTCATTTTATTCTTGTTCCTTTTTCTATTTAACTCGATATATCTTTTTCTCAGTTTTAATATTTTTCCCTTTTTTTGAAAAATTCAACCAGATTTATTGCATTTTTTTTCATTTTTGCATTATTATTGTTTTTTTTTTCAAATTTTTCTACCCTTTTATTCATTTTGTCTTTTTTACTTTTCTCTACTTCCTTTTTTAATTTATAATTTTTCTCTTTTTTTTATATTCTTTGTCTAGATTTTGCTTTTCTTTTTCTGTCTCTTCTTCTTCTTCTTCTTATGCTGTTGGCAGCTATGATTTGGATCTATTATCTAATTCATGAGGTATCTTAAGTGGTATCCCTGTTTATTTTGTTGAACAAAAAGCAACAAGATCAATTAATGAATTAAAATGAAGTACATCATAGGTGCCCAGCAGGCTGCTAAACATAAATACACATCCCTTGTGTTCGCTTAATCTTAGTAGGGAATATTATCCGAACTACGACTCTTCCATTTTACAATAATGTCCAAACCCGAGTTAACAACGATATTCTACTTCTAGTGATATTAATATAAAACCACTTATCTTGTTCATCTAGGTACGTTTGATGTGCCAACAATTTTATATATTTGTACAAATTTTATATGATTATTTTCAGTTTTGAACTACTTATCTTAATAGTAGCATCGATGTTATAGACAATCCATGTCTTTTGGATCAAGGGACAGAGCGTTTTGTAGCATATAAATTTAAGAGTATTTTGACTCTGCTCAAGCACTTGCAGACTATGCGAAAGTCATCCTTCATGTGAAAGAAGTTTACAATGCTACCTATTCTCCGGTCATCGTGGTCGAAGGATCATATGGTGGAAGTATATAATGATTTTAAATCTATTCTTTTTTCAGAGACATGCACTTTTAATTTTTCATGTTTAATCTAATTTGGGTTTGGTGCTTTCTATTGGTTAAAAATCAGTGCTGGCTTCCTGGTTTCAGCTAAAGTACCCCTATATTGCCATGGGAGAGTTGGCCACATCAGCTCCGATCCTTTACTTCCACAGGATCACACCAGATGATGCCTACTTCGACCTTTTTACAGGATTATTGGGTAATTAACGTTAGTAATTAATCTTTTTCTTATTGACTGTATTCAAGTATTGATTATGTATTCACTAATTTTTATTACATTGCCCTCATGATAGTTATTGAAAATCTTTCTTTTATGGGAGAGCGAAAGTGAGCAACGTTACAGAACCATTCAAAGGTCATGGTTGGTGACGGAGTCATTAAGTTCTTAGCTTGGTAGTCTTCCATTGCTGAGTAACAGACTCCAAACTTGCTCGTAAGCTAATCCTTCACTAATTAAGCTCATTAAAATTGTTCAATAACAACGATTCCTCCTAACATCCTAAAATTTGTTTTACTTGGGCCATTAAGGTCAACCATTGAGCTAGAGGAATTTTTTATTAGCATGTTCTCGAACATAGCTCAATATAACCGGCCTCCGACGTACCGCATCAAAGCCATCTATTAAGCTTAGGGGTGAAAATGGGTTGGGCCAAGCCTAAGCCTGCTGGGCTCGAGCTCGGCCCTTTAGATATTCAGTACTACTCGAGCTCCAGCTCGAATTGCTCAAGCTTAACTTTTTTAGGCTTAAGTTGGGCTTGAGGTGGGCTCGAGCTTGGCCCAAATTCTTTTCGAGCTCCAATGACACATATGGATCTTCAGTACCATAATTACACCTTAGAACAAAGATGGAGTACCAAATCTGCAATTTTCTAGATAAGAGAAATTAGAGAATCTATCCCAAACTTTCTAATACTTTGCTATTCTACACTGGTGTTGTGAATTTCACAACTGAGTCATATTTTTCCTCACTTTTATTGCAAAGCCGCCATAGTCCGCCATTTAACGGCTTTCGTGTCGATTTCAGGTCCACCGAAGTCCAAATCACAGGGGATTCAAGCACACATCATGAAATCTGCAGGAGAAAAGAAACCTAGATTTGTGATCAGGTGGTGGTGACGATTTGAACTTGGGCATAGATGAAGATTCAGGCTTGGGCGTGAACGATCTCATCATCAGTGTCTGGCGTCCGCCTGGGGAGTCAACCCTTGGCCATCCTTTACAAAGCTTGGGGCGTTGAGTAAGCAAGGTTGGAGTTGTGGGGGGCGTCAGGTAAGCAAGGTTGGACGCGTCAGGGCCGTCGAGGGCATCGGTAGTTTCTAGTCGGTGGCGATCGTCTAGGCTGGAGGTGCGCTGTGCGTTGTGCGATCCCTAGTGGTGGTGGCCGAACGACTGGATGAGAATAGGATCCCTGGTGGCCGTGCAATCCCTGGTGGTGGATAAGAATAAGATTAGGTTGGGCAAGCTTGTGGCATTAGGCTCAGAGGATAAAGAAAATAAGGGTTAGGACTTGGGGCCTGTTAGGCTCTCGAGCTCATAGGGCCGGTACGTCCAGGCTCGAGCTTTGCCAAAAAAAGTATTCGAGCCCACTTTGTGGCTCAAGCTTGAATAGGCCCAACTCGAAATACTTGAACTCGAGCTCGAGCTACCTGAAAAAAGCACGACCCTTTTTTACCTCTAATTAAGCCATTGATGAAGTGCCATTAGGTGGGGACATCCTCAGTAGAATATTTGCTGAAGTTTTAGCTTATTACAAAGGGACTAGCAATAACTGTTTCATTAATCCACAGCTGCCTCGGCAGGTATCTGATATCATCATCGGCGGGGCTTGGCAGGTAGTTGGCCAAATCTCATCTGTCACTAAAAATTGGTATCATTGCCTTGTTGTAGATCATTTAAAATTTCAGTCAAATGCGTGATATGCAATTGAGCTTTTAGAGTTACGTTAACATTAGTCACTAGTTAAAATTTTTCTTTAGTTTCATCACTGTTTTTTAATGACCGGGCTTTTGTCAATTTAGACTTACAGTGAAATGGTAATACCTTTGGCAACAGGCAACAATAGCATGTTTCCACCCCATCCTTTTGATTTGGACAACTTCAGCCAACACTGTGAAAGTGTATATGACGTTCCTCCTCGTTCTAACTAGATCCCAACCTATTATGATGGCCATGTATGTATCTCGAATCAATACCAAAAATGACACTTTTGATCAAAGAAATGATATGCTTGCTAACAAGTTTGTATAATTACTTGTAGGATATAAATTTGCTTCTCAAAAGGTTTGAAAGCAACATAATTTTCTCCAATGGATTGAAAGACCCTTACAGTAGTGGTGGGTAATAAAACTAAACACAATTTTTAAATTTAAGATTTCTCATTCACTGTTTACTAATTATAGATTAATTAACCATGAAAATCCCTATAAAACTAACTAAAAGATAGGCTGGAATGAATTTCTTTATAGGGTTCTGAAGAGCATCTCGGATAGTATTGTTGCTGTCTCTACGACCGAAGGTATGTATCATTTACTATTAGTACATTTTGTAATTCAATATTAAAAGTAGGCTAAATAATAATTAATTAGCATTAAGTTAAAGCTAGAAAGTTAATTAATGGGCTGTAATTTTGGATTGGTAGGAGTGTAGGATCTCATTGTTTGGACATTATGTATGCGAGTGAAAGTGATCCGGAGTGGTTGGTAAACCAACAAGCAAGAGAAGTATGCATCATGCAAGGATGGCTGACTAAATACCATGCCGGTCTTAAGACATCGAAACACCATTAAACTTATTTAATATTAGCTAATTATATTCTAAATCGATAATATTTATCTATTTATTTTTCTTTTTTTTTTATTATACACAGAGAAAAATCTGTACTCCATCCTTACAATTATGAGATAGAAAAATTTATAACTTTTAGAATATAATCCTTTCTGACTAGGAGTTAAAGCTTGATCCCTAGCTTATTTTCAACGAATTATATTCTAGAATTGCGACATTTTAACGTTTCCGTTCTTTTTATATATACAATAAAACCTCTGTAGTTCATCCTTAAAATTATGATATCACAAAAGTCATAATTTTTTCCGACTAGGAGTTGATGCTCGATCCATAGCTAGTCTATTAAATGGCTCAAGTTCGTTTTCTTTTCTAAATTAGAGGAAAATAAAATTGAAACTGACAATTTTTTCCTAAAATGAAAATTTCTCTTCTTCATAAAAGTTAAAAGAAAAACAAAAAAGTGGTTTACATAGTTAGGCTGGACCCAGATACCCTATAAATTTCTGGTAAGCCCAGACTGAATCTACTGAATTATGTTTGTCCACTAACTAAGGACTTCCAGTGGGCCCATCTGTGCTTTTACCGTTTCGCTAGGCTGCATAAAATCTGTCTGGTACTGTGATTGCAATTTAACGAAGGGGCCTTCAAATCATTAGGCCCAAAGGCCCAGTTTGTTGTGTAATAAATGGCCCAAGTAACGTGTTCCCCTATCCCAAATCGGGTCCGGAGACTCAATTTTGGAAAATACCAAATAGCCCTTGCTCTTCACCCCGCTCCCCAGACCAGACGCGACCCGACCTATACACCCTTCGACCCTTTCGTACATCTGATCGCTGTATGATGGATTTTAGTACCTCCTCCATTGCCAGATTTGAGCACAGACTGTGCTATTAGCCGGTCTTAGTGTGTGAAGGTAGCCACCCCCTCTGTTGCGAGACCAGAGTCTAAGGTTGCAAAGCAATGGCGGCTGGAGGTAGTGGGGTAGAGCAATTATTTTTTAGTAACATTGCAGGCACCCATTGATTAGTAACACACCAGTTCAGCGTACCAATCAGCTCCACATCTGATTTATGTCACTAGGCTAGAACAACCTAGAGGCATTTAATGATAGACTATGATTGTGAACTTTAATAGGGTATCATTTACAATTTTATTATAAACAAGCTAGAATCCAAAGCACAGTTAAAAACAGAAACAACGTAAAATAATTGCATTCCAGACATAGTTTTACAAAAATTTTAAATAATGCAAACGTTAGACGTCATCTTCTGAACTGAATTTCCAACCCCTTTAGCAAAGCAAAATTAAGGATAAATTTGTATGAAACTGGTGTTTGAGGGTAAACAACATCCGTTGTTTTAAACCTTCAGCAACCATTGTAAATCAGTTGTAGACCTTCATTTCGTTGTAAAATGGTCTCAAACCTTTATAATTTATTATATATTTATTCATAACTCTATGCAAACGTAAAAGCCCAATTTATAAAGAGAAAAAATTAAGAGTTTAAATGGTCCATTATCTGGTAGAAAACTATGACACCGTTTAAATTTATGGAAAAATATTTACCTAATAGATTAAATTAGAATTTTGAAAAATTAATGTCAAATAATTCGTGCAAGTTAATGGATTTAAACTATTAAGAGGTTGTCTTCAAATAAATTTAAATTACTTCTAACCATTTTTTAAAAATTAATAAAAACTTATAACTATCAATTTTTTTCTTTTTATAAACCGGGTTTCTATGTCTAGTTGTAGTTAGAGACCAATATATAATGAATTATAAATATTTAAGATCAATTTGAAATGAAATGAAAGTTAAGAACAAATTTATAATGATATTTAAATGTTTGGGGACCATTGGTGCTGTTAACCCCAAAGTTCCAGGTATATGTGGCCCTGCATTTGACGTCCATTTATTGAAGTGTTTACATGGTAGAGCCTTGAGACTATGCACCTAGGTGTATAAGCACCTAATTAACACCGTTAGAATTCCGTTAGTTTTAAGTATAAATAGTAACTTTTACTTCTTAATATAAGTTATATTTAATTAGTATAATTATGGAATGTTTTAACCTTATTCAAATTTTAGCTATGGGAAAATTTTAAATTTGAATTCATTTGAAAAGATAATAATAATGAAACAAATAAATATAATATGATAAATATGATAATTATTTAAAAACAAGTTTATTCATTCAGTTTTTCACATAACCAAAATATATTCCAATAGTAGCATACATTCAGATATCAATTTCATATAATTGGTTGACAGTTTAATACATAAACACCACCAGACAATACAAATAAAAAAATCAGTAAATCCGAGACCCAAATCACGCATACAATATTTATACAAATCGAACCCAAATAATACATATCACACATTTTGAACGTGGGAGCATACATGACCACATGTGTTATCCTATTAGTCAGAAGTACTCACACAAAATAATAGACAAACAAATCGCTCCTGGGATCATATAGACAATCACGTAGACATACAAATCGAACTTGGGATCATACATACCCACCACCACATAATACATCAAGATTATGATAAACAATCTCAGAAGATAGAACAATACAAATCGTGACAAACAACACACGAATCCAACCAAAAATGTTTGAAATTTGGAATCGCACCTTTTGTCCTGCTCACAACCCACCGCAGGTACCGTCGTAGGCCACCAATTGGCGACGGAGAGCGACGGAGAGCAAGAGCAAGCGATAGAGCAGAGAGCAACGGAGCACTGGCGGATCGAAGCCAAGGCGGAGCACCGGTGGATCTAGCACGAGGTGAGCTAAGGCGGAAGATTGGGAAGCATACAACGAGCCTAGGAGGTTGGTCGGCGACGGAGAGCGAGAGTGAGCAGAGAGAGTGAGCGACGGAGAAGAAGAGCAACGGAGAGCGAGAACGAGCAGAGAGAGCAAGCGACGGAGGAGAAAAGCGATAGAGAGCGATGGAGAGCAAGAGCGAGCGAGAGCGAGAGAAAAAGATTACTGGTGGGAGAGAGAAAATTACGGGAATTAAATGGTAATTACTAAATTTACTAATTTATAAAAGGAAACTTAGTGATAATTATCACAAAAATTATGAATTTATCCTAATTGATTCAAGTTTCCTTTTAAATCTAAAACTAACTGAACCCAAACGTCATCTAATAAGTGCACAAGCACCTAGGTGCATTTTAGAATTTGCCTACATGGTAGGTTCTTCGATCAGTTAACAAATAAATAGTTACTTGTTTTCATTTATTTCTAATCAAATACATATTATATATATAAAGGAGAAACCTTGATAATATGTTGGAATCATTAATTATGGAGTTTCTTTGATCTTTTTAAAGTTTTTTTGACTCACTCTTCAATTTCAAAATATTTTAGAGACCTTTTAACTGTACTTTATTATTTGGTTTTTTATTATATTGACATCCTCATAAATCTTTGTTAAGTTATAATTTTGTTCTTCATATTCTATTTCTACCCATATTAAATATAATTCGACCTATCAAAGTACACAAATGAATTTATAGTTAATCATTTACTTACATGGCCAGTCAATTTAATAATTGATATAATTAGACACTTTATAGAGTTTTTTCTAAAAGTTATTGTTATGGTAGTAATTCTATTACAATTATTTATTATTTTATTTAATGTTTCGGCTATAAACATTTATTAGGAAATTATTTTGATGTACTAATTATGCCATAATTAGACATTGAATGCGTAATTCAATTCTTTAAACTATAATAAATTCTATAGTAATTAGATAAAAAATAATTAGTATACATTAGCCTAACCTTGTGGGCTAAGGGAGGAACAAAAAACTTTCATATGCTTTGGATATATAATTTTGGGTAATTCTAATTCTATCAACAAGCATTTATATCTTTAGGTAATTCTAATTCTATCTACAATTATTTCAATGTTTTGTTTCTCTTATTTTATTTTTTTAATTGAAAGAAAATGCTCAAACTATCTAATACTTCTATCTTCTTTTGCATTAGAGTTGATGGATTTATATATATAATAGTTTCAGTTTTTTTATAAAATAGTTTGAGATATGGTTAGATACACTTGATTGTGTTATTTTTTATTTTACTACACTATTCTTTTCTCTTTTACTTAGCTAAAAAAATTAATCTATTTTTACAATTTCCATTTTCATTTTAGTTCTCTCTGCCTACTAAAAACTAATTTAAGTAACTTTTCTATTAAATACTTATTAATATGAAAATATAAAATATAAAATATCATCTCAACTACACATATTTTATTTTCCCTATAAGTTTGATGCTCTATTCTTTATTTGGTTAAAAGAGAAACCTAGACAATAGGTTGAAATCATTAATTATAAAGCTTCTTTGATCTTTTTTAAAGTTTTTTGACTCACTCTTCAATGCCAAAATATTTTAAGAACCCTTTAACTACACTATATTATTTGGATTTTTATTACATTGACATCCTCATGAATCTTTGTTAAGTTATAATTTAGTCCTCATCTTCTATTTCTAACATTCTTAAATATAATTCTATCTATTAAAGTACATCGATAGATTTATAGTTAATCATCTAATCAGATGGCCTATCAATTTAATAATTAATAAATTGGACTCTTCATGGGGTTTTTTCTAGAGTTATTGTTATGGTAGTAATTCTATTATAATCATTTATTATTTTATTTAATTTTTCAATTACAAACATTTATTAGGGAATAATTTTGATACACTAATTATGCCATATTTATACATTGAATGCATAATTTAATTATTTAAACTATAACTAATTGCATAGTAATTAGAGAAAAATAGTTACTATCAATTAGCCTAATCTTGTGAGTTAAAGGAAGAAACAAAAAACTTTCAAGTCTATGTGATGGCAAAATGGTTATACTTTACACAAAAAAGTTTAGGTAATTCTGATTCTATATAAGTATTTATATCTTCAGGTAGTTATAATTCTATTGAAACTCATTTCAATGCTTTGTTTTTATTGTTATTTTTTTAATTGAAAAAACCTTCTCATACTATCTAATACTTCTATCTTTTCTGCATTAGAGGTGATGGATTTATACTTTTCTTATATAATAGTTTCAACTTTTTATAAAATAGTTTGAGATATGGTTAGATGCAATTAATTGTGTCATTTTTAATTTTACTACACTATTATTTTCTCTTTTATTTAGCTAAATAAATTAATCTATTTTTATAATTACCATTTTTCTTTTAATTCTCTTTACCTATTAAAAACTAATTTAACTAACTTTTGTATTAAATGCCTGCCTATATAAAAATAAAAAACTATAAAATATCATCTCAACTATATGTTTTATCTTTCCTGTAAGTTTGACACTTTATTCTTTATTTGGTTTTGGGAGAACTTACGAAAGAAAAATGTTGAAGATCAAAGTCATCTTTTATGTAACACTCTCATGTCCCACATGGGTGAATTGTGGGAAGCCTTATGTGGATATATAGGCTCCAATTCCAGAACATAAGCATCTAGCGCTTATCCTTTTCATAAAGGATAGCCCATATGATGTGGGCAGGTGTTCCGTTGACCGGTTCTGGATTTGGGCCGTTACAGATGGTATCAGAGCCAACTCGGGACCACGATAGTGTGACATAGTGGGTATGCACATGCATCGTCTACGGGGACTGATATTGGATTTGAAAGGCTAATTGGCCAGGGGCTAAGTAGTCCGATTAGAGAGGTTACTTGGTCCGTGGAACCAAGTAATCCGATTGACCCCAACGGGGACTTGGGTACATAAGGGGGGGAGTTTGTAACACTCCCATGTCCCACATGGGTGAATTGTAGGAAGCCTTATGTGGATATATAGGCTCTAATTCCAAAACATAAGCACCTAGCGCTTATCCTTTTTCTAGGGATAGCCCATGTGGTGTGGGCAGGTGTTCCGTTGACCAGTTCTGGACTTGGGTCTTTACAGATGGTATCAGAGCCAGGTTTGGTTCAAAGTATGTGGTTGAGTTCGCTGGTATGGGATGGGGGAACTTCCTTATACTGAGAGTCCATTCCTAAGTACCTAGCGCTTATCCTTTTCATAAATGATAGCCTATGTGGTGTGGGCAGGTGTTTCGTTGACTGGTTCTGGATTTGGGTCGTTACAGATGGTATCAGAGCCAGATTCAAGGAAGGCAGCGACCTCACTCAGTAAGTATGCTTCTTGTTTGTTTGCTAAGTTAATGACCTTGGATAGGTTTTAAAAAGTTTCCATAATTGAGCATAATATATTAGCAATGTTTCAAACAAAAGTTAACAACTCGGCTTTTTGTAAAGGGACTCGTAAAACAATACACCAATTAATTTAGTGACAAATGATATAGGAGATACCTAGAGCCCCACCTAATGTTATAATTTAAAAGTTACATTCAAAAATAGTTGCCTGCTCTAGACTAAACCTTTTCCTTTTTAGGTTATGGACTTACATGAACATCCTACTCTTTGGTCTAATGAATGCACCCAAAGGTTTCATAGATTTTATGAATAGGGTGTTCCAACAATACCTAGATTAGTTTGTCATTGTTCTCTTAAAAGATATTCTGATTTACTCATAAAATGCTGAAAGTAATAGAGAACATTTAAAGTTTATGCTCCAAACATTGAAGGAACATTAGTCGTATGCTATGCTAAGGAAGTGTGAGTTTTGTTTGAACAGTGTCACCTTTTATGGGTCACATGATAATTATGGATAGAATTTCAATGGATCCTAGCAAGGTTGAAGCTATAATGATTGGCAACAACTGAAGACTGTATCTGAGATTTGGAGTTTCTTTGGCTTGGAAGGTTATTATAGATGTTTTTGTATAGGGTTATCCAAATTTTGCATGTCCCTTAACCCAACTAACTAAGAAAGATCAACCATTCCAGTAGACCAAAGAGCACAAAAATAGTTTCTAGAACTTAAAGAAACAATTAGTCTCTACACTTGTTCTTACTCTCCCTGATGGTCGAAGTCGCTTTGTAGTTTATACAGATGCATCACATCAGGGGCTCGGTTGTGTATTGATGTAGGTGGGGAAGGTGATTATGGATCCAGGCAGTTGAAGCCTCATGAGCTAATTACCCAACTCATGATCTAGAGTTAGCAGCTATCATACATGCATTAAAGCTTTGGTGACATTATTTTTATAGAAAAGAGTTTGAGGTCTTCACTGACCATAAAATCCTACATTATCTATTGCCAAAAAAGGAACTCAATAATCGATAGCGTCATTGGGTTTAATATCTCTCTAATTATAATTGCACTATTCAGTATCACCCAAGCAAGGCTAACCTAGTCGCTGATGCTTTGAGTAGAAAAGCAGGTGCTAAATTGGCTGCTATGGTGGTTTCTGAGTGGAAACTGCTAGAAGAGTTCAGACACATGAGCTTAGGCGTTCAAGTGAAAGGAGACCCCAGGTTCTCATGCCCAGTTTTCATATGGAGCCTACACTTGTGGCATGGGTCAAAGAGGCTCAAATGGAGGATCCACAATGCCGAGAATGGTCAGTTTTAGGGCAGAAAGGATTCAGTGTGGATGTGCATGGTACCCTAAAATTTCAAAACAAATTTGCTGTTCCCCAAGGTAGTGAGATGAAGTATGATGTTTTATCGGCGGCACATGCATCTCGGTTGACCATCCACCTAGGGGGCACCAAGATGTACCATGATTTGAAGAAAAGCTTTTGGTGGGGTGGCATGAAGAATGATATTGAAGAGTTTGTATCTAGATGTTTAACTTGTCAGAAGGTCAAAGTAAAACACCAGAGACCTAGAGGACTGCTACAGCCATTAGAGATTCCTTAATGAAAGTGGGATGACATTGCAATGGATTTCATAGTCGGGCCACCTGCCACTCGTCATCGACATGATGCAATATGGGTTATAGTTGATCGGTTAACCAAGTCAGCCCACTTCTTGGCAATCCAAAAGACTTGGCCTGTAGCTAGATTAGCTGAATTATACATATCTGAGATAGTTCATCTTCATGGGGTACCGAGGAGCATTGTTTCTGATAGGGATCCACGATTCACATCACAGTTTTGGCAGGCTTTACAAGAATAGTTGGGTACTGTGACATTAATGAGCACCGCTTTTCATCCACAGACAGATGGGCAGTCGGAGAGGACTGTACAAACTATTGAGGATATGCTTAGAGCTTGTGCATTGGATTACAAGAACTCCTGGGATAATGACCTACCACTAGTGGAGTTTACATATAATAATAGCTATCACTCCAACATTCAGATGGCCCCATATGAGGCTTTGTATGGACGTAGTTGTCGTACTCCGGTGTGTTGGGAAGAAGTGGGCGACAGGCCTTTATTAGGACCAGATTTGGTGCAACAAACTTCAGATAAGGTCAAAATAATCAAACAACGATTGGTAGCGGCTCAAGATAGGCAGCGAAGTTATGCAAACCAGAGACGTCGTCCTTTGGAGTTTTCTGTTGGTGATCATGTGTTCCTAAAGGTGTCACCGACCAAGGGAGTTCAACGTTTTGGAGTGAGAGGAAAGTTAGCCCCGCGCTTTGTTGGACCTTTTGAAATTTTAGAACGGGTTAGAGAGGTGGCTTATAGAGTGCCTTTACCACCGAACTTGGCTAGAATTCATAACGTGTTCCACATGAGTAATATTAGAAAGTATCAACTAGATCCAGCACATGTTATTCCGTGGGAGCCCTTGCAGTTACGCGAGGATTTGACTTACGTCAAGGAGCCTTTGGCCATTGTGGATCGTAGAGAAAAGGTTCTGCGCAACAAAGTCATTCAACTGGTAAAGGTCATTTGGAATAATCATGGAGAGCAAGAAGCAACCTGGGAAGTTAAGGATGAGCTTCGAAAGAAGTATCCACAGCTTTAAGGTACTTCTCAACACCCTCTTTCAAATTTGGGGACAAATTTCTTTTAAGGGGAGGATGCTGTAATAACCCTAGAAATTAAGTAAAATAAAATTACCAAATTACCCTAAATAAATAAATAAATAAAAATAATAAGTAAATAAAATAAATTAATAAAAAAAATTAATTAACATTTTGTCCTCAAGGGTATTTTTGTAATTTTACCTATCAATTTATAAAATCAATATAAAATTAAGAATCTTGATCCTTAGATGATTGCTTTAGTGGTTATTAAGTCAAATTCCAAACCGGAAGCTCAAAGTCATTTTCTTTAGGCTAGGGGCATTTTTGTCATTTACAACCGAGCATCGGATGGAAAATCTGGGAGCACCATTGGATTCTTCTCAAAAAAATGAGTCAAGAGAAATTTACCTCACTCAATTCTGAATTCGTTTGCTTAGGTTTCCCAAAATTTAGCCAACGCGCGTGTGGGGTTTAAACCGGGTTCGTACTACCGCTACATAGGATTATTTTTCTTTTTCTCCCTAACCCTAATTTCATTCTTATAAAACGTTCCAGCCGCAAAACACCTACTAGATTTTTATTTTTTTTGAACCTTTAGATTTAAAAAAAAAAAAGGAATTTCCAATTTAGTTTATCCTAATTAATTACCTGGCCATCATTACCTTATATTATATTATTACTTATTTTGCCCTACGCTTCTATTTGGCGTGGAGCGCCTAATTCACCTTTTCCCTTTTCAACATTTCGGCTCTTCTCCCCATCAACCGCCGCCTAAGCCATAGAAAGAAAATTGGATTTTTTTTCTGCAAGAAGATCGTCCACAATTCTTTCATCCCTTTGCGCCGATTGTTTGTCTCCACCTAGTGCTCCATCAAACTTGTGTAAGTCATCTCTCCATGCTTTGATTCTTGGTTATTCAAAAATACTAGAATGTTAATTTAATTCCATATTTTACCTAGATTTATTAGATTGAGGAGAAACCCTATTGGAACACAAAAACGATCCTACACGCACCGGCGATTCCGAATTCATTTGTATAAGTCTAAATTATTCTATATCCCTCTTTTAATTTTTTTTTCCAGCACCTAAAGGCCTTATATCTTTGCTGTAAATATTTGGTAGATTATCATTAATCCAAGTTTTGGGTTTTTCCACTCGTTTCCGGTGCAATCTTGTCCATACTTGGTTCTAAACCCCGGTAAGCCACCGTAGCCTCTTTTAAAAATTATCTTGGCTGCCAATTTCGAATATTACAGCCCTAATAATTCTCTTTTCCTTGCTGTCCATGTTGTTACAAAGGGTTAGAAAATCCTTACTCGAAGGTTTGGTGCTTCTTGGGACTCCCGGAGCGTCAGAGATCCTGAAAACACATCGGTAACCGAAATAAAATTTTTTTTTCCTTCCAAGATCAGTTTTTACAGCCATTAAATGAGCTTATAAGTTAGTGTATGGCCGCTGTAATTTTTAGGATCAATATCAAAAAGGCTCCCTGCACGATCCCGAATAGGCACAAGGCCACCGAAGGCACCCCGAGACCCTTTTTGCCCACTAGGTAAAATTTCGGCCTATATGTTAAGAACATGAACCTTCCAAGTACCATTTAGGAAAATTTCTAAATTTTAGCACATTTTCTAATTTTCTACCTTACTAACATTTTGTAGGACCGTCCTAGGAAATCGCCATCTTTCGCCGTATTATTCCGAACTAGGTAAGGGGGAAGAGCGGGTTAGTTCTCGTGGGCCCTCTTAGGCCCAAAATAAGCATCAACCCGAATAATAAATTTTAAGTAAACAATTGGGCTAAACAAAATCTTTAAACGCATGGGCAACATGGGTAGAGTAATTAATTAGTTTTTCTAGAATTTTATTTTATTTTATTATATTTTATTTTAGTTCTCTTCCTTTGAGATGTAATTTTGGTTGGTTGGTTGTATGGTTGTAATGATGTGATGTATGATGTATGTTTGGCGCTAGTATCATACTAGGACCGCTTATAACAAGAATTAAATTAGAAATATGTTAGGACCGCCTAAATAAACACCGCTAGTAGCATGTTTAGGGCCGGCGAGACAAACACCGCTAGTACCATGTTTAGGGCCGACAAGCTCACTAGCAACATGATGAGATTGGAAGCAACCGTTAGTGGCATGTTAGGGCCGTAATAAATTATTATAAGCCGATAGATAAAGGATTAGGAGCGTAAATACTAAATGACCAATTTAGAAAGAATTCACGAGAAATGAGATGAACATTTATCACAAATACACTTAAAAGATATCATTGATTGTCATGACATCATGTAACACTAAACTAAGATAACATGATAAAAGAAATAGGATGCACTAGAATCATGGCATTCTACTAAAAAGAGCTAAAATAAAATGAGCTACGGTCATGCATCAATTGGTTGTTGCATATGATTGATGTTTGTCATACACAAGATTGCATTAAGTAAAAGATTTGAAGAGTAAGATAAAATACGAGGCATGCAAGGTTGGTGACGAACCATATCTACATGACCTAACAAGCCGTAAATTTAGACGAGAGGTTCGGAACGGACGATTCGAACCCGAGAGGCATGTTAGGGTGGCGGCGGACCGTCCCTAGTCATGACCCGATATTGACACGGAGTATGGAGATATGATTTGTGCGCTGTCAGACCATAGCTGGCGAGGGACCATGCTTATGGCTGGTATCACGAGAGGCTCTACCTCGGCGTAGGTATCCCGAGAGGCTCTGGCTTGGTGGCATCCCTAGTGGCACTGCCTAAGAGTTATCCCGAGAGTGGGTGATGTACACACTCACCACCCTAGGTTCGTCCGACGGCATTTAAGTATTGGATTAAATGATCGATCAATAAGATATTATTTAATCGGTAAAAAGAATTATGCATATGCATGGTAGTTCAAGCATGCTAGTAGGACTTTGATATTGTTGTTATGATGTTGTATGAAATTGTTCTTTAATTAAATTGCTATAACTTAAAGTTTATTATTCGTTGTTGTTTGTTACGGGAATATTAGGACCCACGTGATAGGCCTGATACTTCCTCCTTACTGAGCAAGTTGTGCTCACCCTTTATTCTAACATGTTTTTCTTAGGTGAGTACTATGAGGAGACAGAGTACACTGAACCATATAACGAGGTTCAAGATGTGGAGCAGACTGAGTGAGGGTACGCTGTAGCCCCTCGAAAGTAGAGCTGGCTGGTACTTGGTTTTAACTTTGTGTTATTGATTTCTAAAGAAACATATGGCTTGTTTAAATTGACACATTATGCGCATATTAGTTTTCCTGGAATTGTCACTTAACTACTTTGATTTCATTTAATACTCTCATTGTTTGGAAAATGATTTAAATAAAATGTTTTACCTCATATTTCTTAAATTATTTTTAATTAAATGCTTTATAATTTTGGGAATTTAAGATATCTTTTAAAATTAAGGTTTATAAAATTGGGGGCGTTACAGTTTGGTATCATATTTGTAACGACCCAAGTCCAGAACCGGTCAACGGAACACCTGCCCACACCACATGGGCTATCCTTTGGAAAAGGATAAGCGCTAGGTGTTTATGTTCTAGAATTGGAGCCTATATATCCACATAAGGCTTCCCACAATTCACCCATGTGGGACATGGGTGTGTTACAAACTCCCCCCTTATGTACCCAATGTCCCCGTTGGGATCAATCGGATTACTTGGTTTCACGGACCAAGTAACCTTTCTAATCAGACTACTTAGCCCCTGGCCAAGTAGCCTCTCAAATCCAAGATCAGTCCCGGTAGACGATGCATATGCATACCCACTATATCATTTGGAATAATCCTGGAGAGCAAGAAGCAACCTGGGAAGTTGAGGATGAGCTTCGAAAGAAGTATCCACAGCTTTAAGGTACTTCTCAACACCCTCTTCCAAATTTGGGGACAAATTTCTTTTAAGGGGAGGATGCTGTAATAACCCTAGAAATTAATCAAAATAAAATCATCAAATTATCCTAATTAATTAAATAAATAAAATAATAAAATAATAATAATAAAAAATAATAATAAGTAAATAAATAAATAAATAAAAAAAAATTAATTAACATTTTGTCCTCAAAGGGTATTTTTGTAATTTTACCTATCAATTTAGAAAATCAATATAAAATTAAGAATCTTGATCCTTAGATAATTCCTTTAGTGGTTATTAAGTCAAAATTCCAAACCAGAAGCTTAAAGTCATTTTCTTTAGGCTAGGGGCATTTTTGTCATTTCCAACTGAGCATTGGATGAAAAATCTGGGAGCACCATTGGATTCTTCTCACAAAAATAAGTCAAGAGAAATTTGTCTCACTCAATTCTGAATCCGTTTGCTTAGATTTCCAAAAATTTAGCCTACGCGCGTGTAGGGTTTAAACCGGGTTCGTGCTTTTGTTGTATATAATAATTTCCCAACTAACCCTAATTTTTATTCTAAAAAGTTTCAGCCGCATGCCTCCTTGGAATTTTGTTTGTTAAAAAAAAAAACAATTTAATTTAATTTACCTACTTATCTATATTTTCCTTATTTTAAAAACCTTCATTATTATCCTAATATAACTACAACTCTTTTTTTAATTTAATATTCTTTTCCCCGTATCTCTCCTAGGTCAAAAAGGCTAGTGCGCCTCCAGCAATTAAAAATCCTAGGCAAACTAGAATTTTGGTCTTTTATCACCCAATAAGCCGTAAAGCAACATTTTCGAAGGAAAAGAGAATTTCAGCCGCCACCTTCAAAATTCGCCATCAATTTTTCTTTTCTTTCTAGCCTAGACAATATTGTTCTATTCTGTTCATGAGTGCGAGCAACTGCTAGCGAGTATTTCATCGCTTAAACCACAACGAAGCCGCGGACAAACACCCGATCATCTTCTGTCTCCCCTTATCCTTCCAACAAACCTATGTAAGTCAGCCCTCCATGCTTTGATTCTTAGTTATTCTAGAGTATTGGAACATTATTTTAATTTTATATTTTTCTTAGATTCATTAGATTGAAGAGAAACCCCGTCGGGGACACAAAAACGATCCTACACGCACTGGCGATTCCGAATTCATTTGTGTAAGTCTAAATTATTTTGTATCCCTCTTTTAATTTTTTTTTCTTTTTTCTCTTCTTTCCAGCACCTAAAGGCCTTATATCTTTGCTGTAAATATTTGTTAGATTATCATTAATCCAAGTTTTGGGTTTTGCATTCGTTTCCGGTGCAATCGGGTCCATACTTGCTCCTAAACTCCGGTAAGCCGCCGTAGTCTTTTTAAAATCCTTCCGGCTGCCAATTTCAAATATTACAGCCCTAACAATTATCTTATCTTTGCTTTCCATGTCGTTACAAAGGGTTAGAAAATTCTTACTTGAAGGTTTGGCGCTTCGTTAGACTCCCGGAGCGTCAGAGATCCCGAAAATACATCGGTAGGCGAAATAAAATTTTTTTCCTTCCAAGATCATTTTTTACAGCCATTAAATGAGCTTATAAGTTAGTGTATGGCCACTGTAATTTTTAGGATCAATTTCAAGAAGGCTCCCGGCACGATCCCGAGTAGGCACGAGGCCACCGAAGACACCCCGAGACCTTTTTTTTTGCCCACTAGGTAAAATTTCGGCTTAGATGCCAAGAACATGATACTTCCAAGTACCATTTAGGAAATTTCCAATTTTTAGTATATTTTTCTAATTTTCTACCTTACTAACATTTTGTAGGACCATCCTAGGAAATCGCCATCTTTCGCCGTAT
The DNA here is from genome assembly GCA_005392925.1 of Aquilaria sinensis. Lineage (NCBI taxonomy): Eukaryota > Viridiplantae > Streptophyta > Magnoliopsida > Malvales > Thymelaeaceae > Aquilaria > Aquilaria sinensis. The sequence continues at coordinate 64,193 of SMDT01003139.1, read as the reverse complement.
TATTCCGAACTAGGTAAGGGGGAAGAGCGGGTTAGTTCTCGTAGGCCCTCTTAGTCCCAAAATAAGCATCAACCCGAATAATAAATTCTAAGTAAACAATTGGGCTAAACAAAATCTTTAAACGCGTGGGCAACATGGGTAGGGTAATTAATTAGTTTTTCTAGAATTTTATTTTATTTTATTTTAGTTCTCTTCCTTTGAGATGTAATTTTGGTTGGTTGGTTGTATGGTTGTAATGATGTGATGTATGATGTATGTTTGATGCTAGTATCATACTAGTACCGCTTATAACAAGAATTAAATTAGAAATATGTTAGGACCGCCTAAATAAACACCGCTAGTAGCATGTTTATGGCCGGCGAGACAAACACCGCTAGTACCATGTTTAGGGCCGACAAGCTCATTAGCAACATGATGAGGTTGGAAGGAATCGTTAGTGGCATGTTAGGGCCGTAATAAATTATTATAAGCTGATAGATAAAGGGTTAGGAGCGTAAATACTAAATGACCAATTTAGAAAGAATTCACGAGAAATGAGATGAACATTTATCACAAATACACTTAAAAGATATCATTGATTGTCATGACATCATGTAACACTAAACTAAGATAACATGATAAAAGAAATAGGATGCACTAGAATCATGGCATTCTACTAAAAAGAGCTAAAATAAAATGAGCTACTGTCATGCATCAATTGGTTGTTGCATATGATTGATGTTTGTCATACACAAGATTGCATTAAGTAAAAGATTTGAAGAGTAAGATAAAATACGAGGCATGCAAGATTGGTGACAAACCATATCCACATGACCTAACAAGCCGTAAATTTAGACGAGAGGTTCAGAACGGACAATTCGAACCCGAGAGGCATGTTAGGGTGGCGGCGGACCATCCCTAGTCATGACCTGATATTGACACGGAGTATGGAGATATGATTTGTGCGCTGTCAGACCATAGCTGGCGAGGGACCATGCTTATGACTGTTATCACGAGAGGCTCTACCTCGGCGTAGGTATCCCGAGAGGCTCTAGCTTGGTGGCATCCCTAGTGGCACTACCTAAGAGTTATCCCGAGAGTGGGTGATGTACACACTCACCACCCTAGGTTCGTCCGACAGCAATTAAGTATTGGATTAAGTGATCGATCAAGAAGATATTATTTAATCGGTAAAAAGAATTATGCATATGCATGGTAGTTCAAGCATGCTAGTAGGATTTTGATTTTGTTGTTATGATGTTGTATGGAATTGTTCTTTAATTAAATTGCTACAGCTTAAAGTTTATTATTTGTTGTTATTTGTTACGGGAATATTAGGACCCACGTGATGGGCCTAATACTTCCCCCTTACTGAGCAAGTTGTGCTCATCCCTCATCTTAACATGTTTTTCTAGGTGAGTTCTATGAGGAGACAGAGTACACTGAACCATATAACGAGGTTCAAGATGTGGAGCAGACTGAGTGAGGGTACGCTGTAGCCCCTCGAAAGTAGAACTGGCTGGGACTGGGTTTTAACTTTGTGTTATTTGATTTCTAAAGAAACATATGGCTTGTTTAAATTGACACATTATGCGCATATTAGTTTTCCTAGAATTGTCACTTAACTACTTTGATTTCATTTAATACTCTCATTGTTTGGGAAATGATTTAAATAAAATGTTTTACCTCATATTTCTTAAATTATTTTTAATTAAATGCTTTAAAATTCTGGGAATTTAAGATATCTTTTAAAATTAAGGTTTATAAAATTGGGGGCGTTACATTTTAGATTTTAAACAAATCATTATTCTTACTGAAGCCATCTTGGTGGCATCCTTAGTTGCAAATCGAGGCTAGGATTCCATGAATGATAACAAGCACCTGTTACATATGCTTTGGGCCTGATTGGACCAAACTTAGTTTATTTTTTTGGGCAAATTTATTTTACTTTATCAAATTAGTGATGGTCAGTATAAGTGGGCGACGAGCTGAGTCGACTCAAACTGGCTAGACCTAGACCTGGGTTAAAAAGGACCAAATGAGGACCTATGTCAGGCAGTTCGGTCCCGCGTCAATCATAGGGCAGGTTTAAGGCAGTCTAGGGCTTTGTTTTTTTAAAAAATAATAATTACTAAATTTTATATTTAGTATTTATTTTTAAAGAAAAATACTACCATCGATGTAATTTTTATTAAGTAAAAAAGCTAAACGGCAGTTACAAATAATTGGAATGAACCTTGCATATTGAAAATGGTGAAATGTTCCAAAAATTAAAATCTATGATCTGTACTTAACAATATAGTCAAATTAAATACAAACTAAATGTAAGAAGGTAAAAAAAAAAAAAAATTGAAGCCTTATTATCATATACTACCTCGTCATTAGAGCTCTTTTGGTTTTGAGTGCTGCGAAGCTTCAATCTCAGTTGTATACAGACTTTCACAGCCTCTGGCATCAATCTTAATCATTTCTCTGATATTACCTATTTTCCTATATTAAACACTGTCTCAGATGTCACGGTGAAGCCAAAATGATGAGAATCTCCTAAGAGATTGTCGACAATATAGGAAACCTTGATCTCTTTTGTTCCTACCACTTCAATATGTTGACATTGCTTGGCTCGAATGATGTGTTGAGGCAGTTATCAACCTCAGCTAAACCCGAAGTTGTTGGTCGAGGACATTTGAGCATTTGAAAGGTCGGGTTGAATCTTGATGACATTGATCTCCTAGGAAGCTCACCTTGAGGAGCTTTTGAATCTTATATTATCTGAATGCCTCTCATAATATAACTTGTATAAATAATGCAAGTGCTCGAAAGTAGTGGTAGACATAGCCAAAATATTTATATAAGACATTTCTACATAAGTATGATAAATGCCATCAAGCAATGTGATCATGCTGGTTATTTTCACATATTGAAACCACTTACCTGCATGGTTTCGTTCGTCGTTTTCAAAACCTCATCATCTTTAAACAGGTATAGAGTATATGTAATATTCACTAAATGAAGCAAAACTTGATAAACGGTTGGGTAGTAAATACTAGAGAAAAATTCATTTGTCTCGTAAAAAAACTTAAGCAATTCATCGGATTTTAAATATTTTTCCCAAACTTCAGTTGTAAGGAACTTACAGTTCATCTTCATATTCATGAAATGCATCAACAAATTTGCATATGGATATGCATCTTGTAACCTCAAATAAGTAAAGTTTCAGTGGATTGGATAATCCAATTTAAACCGTTTATAAGAAAATAGTTTTTGATTTTCAAAACAAAACCTTTTGAATTCATGAAATTTAGTGGGTTTTGATTTCAAAAATGGCATTGAATTCCAAATAGGGACACTTTCACTTTACAAAACTTTTAAACCTTTTTTGCACACAAAGGTTTAAAATGGGTCACATGTATCTAACATAAAATAATGCACATTCGAAAGGTGGTTTCAGTTGTTGACTTAAAAGGCGAGCAGTAACATCATTGTTTGATGCATTATTAAATGAAATGTACAGGACTTTATCATTACAATAATAATCATATAAAGTTTCTAAGACGTAATTATATATGTAATAACCAGTATGATTAGTTTTAATGACTCTAAATGACAAAATATATTTTTGTATGACCCAATTAAAATCAATTCAATGAGCAATTAGACAATAACATGATTGACATAAGAGTGATGTTCACATGTCAAAAGTAAATATCACACAGTAATCAATAGCAGATAAATAGTCTCGTAAATTTGATACTGGCTTCAAATAGCTAAAAGCTCTCATTCCTAGCCATTTTCCTATAAACTTTTCTAAATGCAGCGTGTAGTTGTGATCTAAGTCAAAATTATAGATGTGCATTTTTAACTTGTGAAAAAGGTTTATTGGTAAGCATAATCCAATTTATCATATATTCTCCATAAGATTGTTGGTTAAATTGAAATATACTTGACCCATTGGTTGTTCTCCCAAGTTGTGTTTATCCTCCAAAACTAGTGGCGGCATTGGGAACAACATTGGCATGCTAAATTTTTATGTGGCACCGTAGCATTCCATTGTCAAAATTTTTTTTGTGCACCAACTTTTCCCGCAATATACACACTTCCTGTACGGCAACTCCTCTTCCCATATGACTTCATTATGCTCAAGTCATTGATCTCAAGGATATACCTTGTGCTTGTGTCTCCTCCACATTAGGTTTACGGCTCATTAACATCAATTGTGTTGATGGATTCGTGGCCAACGTCGCATCCACTTCTTCAACATCATCGTCCGATAACTGATTGTCGAGACCTAAATTGTAATTTGTCATATCGATTTGGTCATCATCATGCAACTCCTCGATTGAGGTGCCTTTATTGGCCAACCGGGATTGGCGACAAAACAAGCCTCGAAGGCTAGTGGTGCAGGATGAAGAAGTCTCTGCTGACTTGCCTTTTTCTCTTGAAGGTATGATTGATAAACAAACATTAGTGATTTGGGAAAAATTAGGAGGAAATCAAGAAAAAATTAGGAAAAGATTAGCAAAAAAGCTAAAAAAAAGTAACAAAAATGCCCAAGAGAATATAGCAAAGGAAGAAGGGAGATTGAATTCTGGTATAAAGATGGAGTGGAAATGACCTTCCTATTTATAGGGAGAGGGCCAAAATTTGTTTAGACAAAAAAATCCTTAAAATATAGTTGTTGGGGGATGAATGTGAAAATTTGGGGCAAAAATTGAGCAGAAAATCGTTGGAGGACTAAGACTGCCATTAACCAAATTTTTTTAAAAATCTGCTAAAAAGCCTCTTTTTTTTTTTTATCATTGGGCTTGGACCAAACTAGCTAAGCTAGGCCTAGTCCATGTTTGAAAACGGTTTTCAATTAATCTCAAATTTGTATGTGTTAGGTGTTTTTTAATTTAGATGCAAGTAATGAGTTCATGACAATTGATTATTAATACTTGAACAAGAATGAGTAGGTTGCCTAAGATCTTATAAACACTAAACCTACAACAAAAGACAGGTTTAAGGGTTTCAAAGTTGTGTTTCTAGAGAAAAACCTTTAATACTTAAATGATAAAATTCAAATTTGGTCTCTTACTTTTTAGGATAATACTAAAGTGGTCCCTTAACTTTTTTTCATTATCTTAAAGTCCCATAACTCAATTAACGTATCCTATTTCAGTTCCTATCATCAATTCTGGCGTTAGTTTTGATGAAATTTGCCTACTTATCACCTATTGCTCTCATGGTGGGTCCAAACTGTCATGTGGATGGCTAAACTAGAAAAACAAGAAACTCTAACTACTTGTTCGTTTTCATTTCACCCACCCTATTTAACATGTTTTTTTTGTTGTAGGCCATGTGGGGTCTTTATTTTTGGACTCTATTTGCCCCTAAATAAAAGTTATATTACATGTCTAATTCCCCAATCACGTGGCTTTAACCCGTTTTTTTTTTTTACCAATTTCTCCCACCTACCTCAATTTCATCTCGCCAGCCCTTGTCCGACGAAGATTCTGACCTCCATGTCTCTTCTTTTAATTTTGCCTAAACTCATTCACATCAATCTTAGTCCCCTTGGTCAATGGCAATCGATTGGCAACTATCATTTATCCTGTAGGTCTATCCACTCTCCCTAGCCACTAACATACACCAATTCGGCTGCTACTTGGTGGCCACCTGTTGTTGAGGGAGTAAACTGACCACGAGATCACCAGGGCAAGATTTGGGCAAGAGAAGATCTAATTACTGACCTAAATTCCTCCATGTCTTGGTCTGACAAAGATTCTGATATCCATGTCCCTTCTTCTAATTTTGCCTAAATCCATTCGCATTGATCTTGGTCCCCTTGGTCAATGGCGATTGATTGGCGACTATCATTTATCTTATAGGGCTATCCACTGTCCCTAGTCACTGACATACACCAGTTTGGCTACTGCCCAGTGGCCACCCATTGTTGGTGGAGTAAATTGGCCACGAGAAACTCAACGGGTCACCAGGGTGAGATTTAGGCAAGAGGGGATCCAATTACTGCACCAAGTTGGTGGGCTATCTTTATTCATTGCTTGAATTGACAATGTTTTTGGCTGGTTTTCTCTTATTCTAGTTGTGAACAGAAAAGCTCGACTTATTCCTGAGCTACGGAGTGTTCTAGGCAAACAGACGTTTGAATTTCTCGAGATACTAGAAGAAGGGCCATCTATAATTCAAACCAACTTTTGGGCAAAAGTAATTTGAGTATCTATCTTTTACACAAAAACACATTAATTTGGTTGAATGAAACCCAAGCGATCTAGCCATAAGTTAAAATTGAGACAAACAAATAATCATAAGAACTTCAAGTATAAATAAGCCCAAAATCATCTTCTTTCTTCTTCACCAAATTTTCATCATGATTCCAGCAGCCTCGTTGATTGTTTGGCACATCACCGGTGAATCCTCTGCCACTAAACCTGTGCGCACGCTGTCATTGATGGTTCCTTAGAAGAGTTGTTCCGATTCGAATCCTTTACCACTAAACCCGTTTTCGATTGTTGCGCACAGAAGGTAACTTACCTGGCATGATATTGAATTGGGTCTTTCTCGTATTCTTCTCTAGCCAGGTGGGTCCGATATCCTCAGATCAGGTGGCCAATATGTTCACTACTGGGCCAATTACTTCTAGTTTCAAGATCTACGATGTCACCATGTTCGCTAGTATTATACATAGCCCGTTGGTGTCCCGCACAACCGCCTCCTTCCCGTGAACCAAAGCTGGGTCCAGTGAATTAGGTATACATAGATTGCTGGAATTGTTCGATCCTTTGTTGTAAACCAAATCGATCGGTTTGTCTCCCATTCCTTGGCCGCTATAAAGCGAGACTTTAGCAAAGCGGTTTTTGTTGTTGAGAATCGTGTAGGTGGGGAAGTCTCGATCTAGAGTGCTACCACCTATAGTCATGATCCAAGGCGTGACATTGGCTTGGGAGTTCTTCATAAGGCCGCTGTTCTCGATGGAGTAGGAGGCAAAATGCACTTCTCAATGGCGGTGAACTCACCGATGGTGATGGTGTCACGATAATACGAGGAGCATCCACTGCCAAGAGAGAACTTGGGGCTACAATTTGGGCCGAACCCTAGTGTCGAGCACCTTAATGTGAACGGATGGTGAGCGGACGACTATTCGGCTTGGTGGACGGTGAGCGGACGAACGGACAGGGAAGAGGTTAGCAGAGGATGAAATTTGGGTTCATCAACCTTTGAAGTCCCAAAAATTATTTATCTGTATCAATTCTACCCTAAGATTTATTATTCTTCCAATCTTGTCACTTATTGTCACAAAAGAGGATGTCATGACTCAAGTGGCAATTCAGACATCGCATGGGCAATTTCCATCCAAATTAACAACTAAACTGATTGTACAGATTGAAATAGGACTGCTAGTTGAGTTAAAGGATGAAAAAAAGTTAAGATACCACTTTAGGATGATCATAAAAGTTAAGGGACTAAATTTGGATTTTACCCAATACTTAAGTTAATATAGGTTTGAGATGATTGTGTGAAGCTTAAGAGAAAGCCTTTTGCTTAGAATGTAGAATGTACGTTATAGTCTCGTGAAGAAAACTTATTACAGGTCTAGTGATGTGGTGATTGTAGAAGGAAATTATATTTAAAAACTATATACTTATTGAAATTATATTTAGAAACTATATACTTCTTTCTTCAGGGGTTTCCATATTTAGCATGTCTCCTATTTGGGATCTTTCTTATGTAGAAACTTGAAACTTTTCTCTTTAGATGTTTCCATATTTAGTAACTTTCATATTTAGTAAATTTAATAATTTTGGTAGACAAATATTAAAATTACAATATTGTTCCCTAAACTTTTACGAATCATGAAATAAGATGCACCTAAATTTTGAAAAAATTGATTTTAGTCATCTATAATAATTATGACATGAGCCTCTGAACTTTTCAAATATTTTCAATTTCACCCAAAATTTTTAGGATTTTGTGGTTTAGTCATTGATGGTGAACTGGAGTTGCAAATTGTTGCAAATTCATAGAAAAACTAAGAAATTATGGAAAAATAGCATGAAAGACTTCATAGGAAAGCCGTGGGAAGATGTAAAATTAATGACAGGAATTCGAGAAAGCCCAACAATTTGGGTTGTCAAACCTGCAGCAATTTAAATTGTCACAGTTACAAAATGGAAAAATTATAGGAAATGGATGGTATGAATGCCAAAATCGTAGGAACATTTTGACGATTTTGCCTTGATTTTAATCATTGCAACTATCAACATAAACCCTCAAACCCCTCTTCCTCTCATTTTTGGATTATCTTAGAACTTCTTCCTCATCTTTTCCTCCTCATCCTCATCCTACTCATCATCATCAAAGTCCTCATCATCATCTCCATCATCTTCTTCATTGCCTAGTTTCATCACTTTTAGACCAGCCTCCTCACTTCTACAAGAATTTATTGTCATTTGAGAATTTACAATGGTTGTCGTTCCTTCCCCATCTCTGTTAGGCATGACAAAATTTTACCCGACTTGAAAACTGACCTGACCCATCTGAACCCAAGTCTAACTTGACTCAATTTGATAAAAAAAGTCAATGACTCGAACCCGACCTGAACCCGAATCTGGTTGAAGTGAAACTCAAGAAAACCCGAGCTCAAACTCGACCAGACCCAAACCCGAAATGACTTGATGACTAAACCCGACAAGACCCAATTTTAACTTAAATCAATATAAAATATATGGTCAGCAAAGACTTTAGAAAATTTATGATTAATATATGTTAATTGGTTTCTTCTATTTTGTTGATCTATTTTACGTTGTAGAGCAAACAAGTGAGAGTTATGAGAAACGATTAGTTAATGGTGATAGAAAGATAAGAATAATTAGGTTTTAGAAATTATAGTACTCCTTTCGTGTCCATATTCTTTGAAATATTTAAATTTTTTGAATATTTTGAATTGAATTTATTCATATTACTCCATCTGTCTCAAATTCTTTACACTATTCATATTTAAACAATTAATCTATATTTTTTTTATTTTTAACATTTTAATATATAAATAAAAATATTTTATACATGAATGATAAATCAAAACTTATAGTAAATATATATATACATATATATATATATATATTATTTAATTTTTAATAAATAATAATATAAATAAATTCAAGTCAAATTAGTTAAAAAAGTTAAATGGAGCAAAGAAAATGGGACGGAGAGAGATTATTTGTTAGAAAAAAAATTAAAAAAATATATTTAGAAACTATAGGTTTTTATTTATTATTTAATATAATAATTTTTCATTTATATACTAAAATGTTGAAAATAAAAAATCATAGATTAATTATTGAATAGTGAATGTTATAAATAACTTGGCACAGAGAGAGTATTTTATTAAAAAAATTATATATTAATATATCTTCATAAATTTTATATTATTTTTTATGCCTAGTTAAATTAAATTTTAATCAAAATTAAACTAAAAAATTAAATCAGTTCAGCCATTTCAACTTATGCATTAGTGAAACGAATAAACTCAACAATTAAATTAAATCTGGTCTAAGACATGATAACCTGACCTGATTGGATCCGAATCCAAATAAACCCGGCTTGACCCAACCCGAACTCAAAATCTACTTAACCCGAAATCAACCCGAATCCAAATAACCCGATTTGGACCCAAATACATGGTAACCTAATTAAACATGAACCTGAATGATTTAAATCTGACTCAATCCACCTAATTGACATCCCTAATCTCTGTTGCGTGACTAGAGCAACACCGGTGGGATGACCTCCATGGCCATAACTATTGTGGTAAGTACACATTTTCCAGAAGAACAAGTGATTCAAGCCAGCTCTGATTAGGCTTTCAGAATTTTCTTTTTGTAATTTAATTGAAACATTTTGTACATATTTCATATTTTTAATTAATAATACAATATTTTCTTTATTCAAATCATATTTATTTTGTTTAAAATGTATAATTTACTTCTAATAATTATTCCAATAATAATTATTAATATAATTAGTAAGTTCTTATGATTGATAGTAAATCTGGGTAAAGGAAAATCGTCGCTAACTCCTTTCATGGTGGAATCATCGGGAGTAGTGCGACGATTTAAATCTTAGGATTACCTGTGTGACACAAAATCGTTGTGATCTAGTGTCATAGCAGAATCATCAAAAGTTGTGCGACTATTATAATCGTAGCAATGATACATTGATATTGCGATGATTCTAAACCCAATTTGTTTTAATTTTAGTCAATTGATTATAAAATGATTTTTTTTTTATTTTTATATCTTTTTTACTTGAAACTAATTTTAATTAAAAGCCAATATTATGTAGCTATAATAATCAATTGAAAATATAATTTTTATAATCTTACTAAATTTTTATGAATTTTTCTAGTTTTAAGTCTTAAAAAAGAAAATTTCATAAAAATTTAACAACATCTTAAAAATTTACTTTTAAATTGATTATTGCATCTACATAACATTGACTTTCAAATGAAATTGGTTTCACGTAAAAAAAATAAAAAAGTTAAAAAAGGTTAGTTGACCTTAAACAAAACGAATTGACCCCTAGTATTCCGTCACCGAGATTCCAGATGATTTTTGCAATGATTGTTTTCATAGAAAAAAAAACTCTTGCTTCTATTTTCCTACAAAATTTGCCTTGGGAAAAGCCCTAATCTTTTGTAGTGTTGGTTGATTTGGTTTGAAACAGATCTAAACACAATAATTCAATCTCAGTTTTAACAAAGGGTATTTAAGTTATTTGAATTGCATGTTAGAATTTTCATTCTAAATCATCCGACTTACATTTCAATTTATTATTTGGTTCATCTTTTCTAGGACATATGCATGTAGTAAATGAAAAAATAACATAAATATTAAAATTAACCTCTCATACTTAAATTAAAGAATGATAAACACTATATAGTCCAAAATTAGTAGAGAATAGCTTTATATATATGTAGGGTCAATATGGATAAAGCTAAAATATTTAAAACTATTTTTTTATTCAATTTGTTCGATTTTAAGTACATGATCCAATAATCGATAGGATGACCGAACATGAATTTTGATTTTGGTCCAAACCAACTAAGTTAAAGAAGAAACCGATCGACCCAATTTATCCAAATAATGCTCACTCCTATTCAACTAGAGTATATATGAAAGAAAAGAAATTAAAACTTTTTAAAGGGTAAAATAGTAAATTAAATAATAAATAATCACTCTTTTGGTAAAATAGGTTATCATTTTAGGATATCTTAAATAGAAAGAAGTTGATACAAAATATGAGGCAATGGAAGTATCATACAAAAGGAAATGAAATATTTAAGTATAGATGTTTGATCAAATTAATATACTACCCTTACTAAATGAAATTAATATACTAAACGAAATGAAAAATTTATAGAGATGTTTAATGAAATTAGTATTAATAATTCCTAATTCAAACGGATTGCAAATTAATAGAAGTAGATGTTTAATCAAATTAATTTGCCCTGCAGCTGCACTGTAAGTTAAAGTTATGGTGGCCAGTGGTCGTGGCCTGCCGTAAACCCTCCGGTTCTTAAGTCTTAATAGCTCCTTCCCTTGTTGACGGATAATATATCTTACAAAGCAGTATCAACAATTTGTTTTGCAGCGAAGTAAAACACAAGTTGGTGCCCATGTCATCATTTTCGGCCTTATAACTTATTATTGTTTCAATTCTGAATTGAACTTCCAAAAGTCTATTTTGAAATCGTTTTCTCCTAGTCATTTTTCTCTTTGGACATTATGCTCATAATTGAGCCCCGAAATGTGCAACTAATTAAGTTCCGCCAGCTAGGTTTTTTGTTTTCATCTCAAATTAGGATTGCTACAATTAAATAAAGGGAAGCAATGTAAGTTTACCCCTTTGTTTGGATACACTCATTAAAGGAGGGGGAGGGGAGGAATTTAATTATTATTACAATTTTACCTTTAATTTAGCTTATAAATCTATTTTATTCTTTTCCTCAATAATATGATAAATTGATTGTAGTGACAAAATTTCCATATTAAAGTTTGTAAAATACAGGAAATTTTTATAATTATTCTTCTAAGTATAATACAAGTATGGCTTATTGAAAAATATAACCAACATAATTTCAAATGTTAAATCCATAGAATAATAGGAGTGTTCTAACTTATTCCATCTAACTAGTATATGGTTGTTCATGATTTTTGCCATCTAAAAATTTATACAATTTCTTTATAAAAAATTTAGTATTTTTTGCCAAATTCATAATTATAAAAAAGTTACTACTAAATTTTAAGGTTGTTTCTTTCCTGTATCTCTCTTCCAAGCGCCAACAATGTTACTGCTACTTCCAAAACCCCTTTACTTTTCTCTCTCCACAGGGAAATGGTGGATGCTCTATTTAAATACAATATTTTTTGCTCTCTTTTTCCTTCTCATCTGTATTTTACTACTTTCTTTATCTCAAGTGCCCTGTCAACAAGGCTTTGCCTCACGAAGTCAAGACTAATAGCTCCCTCTTTGACTCGCTCTGCCAAAGATGTAAAAGAAGCTATATATGCCTCTGCAAAAAGCTTTCTCAGAGTTTCTCTTCACAGACCCAACACACTTGTTAAGCCTTCACTTGAAAACTACCCAACAACTCCGGCCTCACTATCCAGTCCCGCCGCCGCCTCGTCGACCCTCCGCAACCCGACTTCATCGCGGAACACGCTCCCGATACCTATATTTTCCAGAATCGAAATCAACGGAGCAGCGAAAAGAAGAAAGAGAGAAACGGAATGAAAAGAGCAATAATAAGAAGAAACAGAGAAACGGAATGAACAGAGCAACGAAGCAGAGAAACGGACCAAAAAAACAGAGAAACGGCATGTGCCGCCGCTGTCACCGTCAGATCGCCACTTCCTGCTACTAGCCTTCGCTCACGAGTGAGGGGGCAATTTTGAGAATGAGAAAATTTAATCAATTTCGTCAAATCCTTCCCTCCGACTCTCCCCGATTTGGGGGATTGCGAAATAAGCTTGTTGAAGGGATAAAGAGGGAAGTGTTTCATCCCTTCTCAACCTCTCCCTCCCATTTCTTCCCATCCAAACACGGAAGGGAGGGGGCGTCTCCTCCCCTTTCCACGCTGTCCCCTCTATCCAAACAGGGCCTTAGGATAATGTCCAAATCCGAGTTAAGAACGATCTTTTATAGTGATAGTAATATAGTTTCATTCTACTTGGACACCTACGTACATATAAATAGCTAGTACTGGAAGAAGACTTTCATATCAAGCGATCGAGGCTGGAACCTGGAAAAACAAAAACGTCATGGACGTCTCAACCAAGTGCGCCCTCCGGTGGCTCCACCTGTTGATCGTAGCGCTTTCGATTTCAGTTTCTGCGGCAGCCCCCCGGTTCAGGAAGAGTCCGAGGCTGAGTCCGACAGGAGGTGACATCCCCGACAACGCTAACCTCTTCTCGGCTAAGTCTGTTTCAGCCGGCCAGAAAACCTATTACTACACCCAGACATTGGATCACTTCAGCTTCAGGCCCGAGAGCTTCCAGACTTTCCAGCAAAGGTACGTGATAGACACCACCTACTGGGGGGGCTCTGATTCTAATGCTCCCATTCTGGCATACCTTGGAGCCGAAGCTTCTATCGATAGTGATGTTGCTGGGGTCGGCTTCATGTATGAGAACGCTGCAAAACTGAAACCATTGATCTTGTTTATCGAGGTACGTTTGATGTGCTAATAATTATACATATATGTGTGTTTATGTATATATATCTATGTATGTATATATGTTCATATCTAATATGATGGAGCAATGTTTTCAGTTCTAACCTGCTTATCTTTATGGCAGCATCGATATTATGGACAATCATTGCCTTTTGGATCGGTGGATAGAGATTTTCGTAGCATAGAATTTTTAGGGTATTTTGACTCCGCTCAAGCACTTGCAGACTATGCGCAAGTCATCCTTCATGTCAAAGAAGCTTACAACGCTACCTATTCTCCGGTCATTGTCGTCGGAGGGTCAAATGTCGGAAGTATGTGCCGATTTGAAATCTTTTGAAATCTGATCTTCTTTTGGTGACCTTGTATTAATTAATTTTTATGTTTGCTTTCAATTTTTCAATATGTTTAATCTAATTTGACTTCTGTATTTTTTATTTAGTGCTAGCTTCTTGGTTTCGGCTAAAGTACCCCCATGTTGCCATGGGAGCATTGGCCTCATCAGCTCCGATCCTTTACTTCCACGGAATCACCCCAGATGATGCCTACTTTGACCTAGTTTCACAAGATTATAGGGTAACTAACATTATTAATTTATCTTTTTCTTATTGATCATATTCTAGTATTGATTATATATTCACTAATTTTTGTTATATTGCCTTTGATGATAATTATTAAAAATCTTTCCTTGCGGCAGAGTGAGAGTGAACATTGCCATAGAACCCTAAAAAGGTCATGGTTGATGATAGAGTCATTGAGTTCTCAGCTCGGTGGTCTTGCATTTCTAAGTAACAGATTCCAGACTTGCTCGTAAGTTAATCCTTCACTAATTAAGCTCATTAAAACTTTCAATAAATAGTATTGTTTTCAGTACTATAGTAACTACCATTCCTCCTAACGTTCGTCTTGAAATTTGTTTAGGCCATTGAGGTCAGCAGTGAGCTAGAGGAATTTTTGATTGCCATGTTCTCGAACGCAGCTCAATATAATCGGCCGCCAACATACCGCGTCAAAGCGATCTGTGAAGCCATTGACGAAGCATCGTTAGGTGGGGACATCTTTAGTAGAATATTTGCCGGAGTTTTAGCTTATTACCGTGGTAGTAACAATAACTGTTTCATTAATCCATTGTCGCCTCAACACCCATCTGTGTCGTTGGCTGGGCTTGGCAGGTATTTGGCCGAATCTCATTTTTCACTAAAAATTGGTATTCTTTTCTTGCTACAGATCATTTAAAATTTGGGTTGAATGTGTAATATGCCACTTAGCCTTTAGACTTACATCAACTTTAGTCACAAGTTATAATTTTCTTTCAATTTCATCACTAGTTTCTAATAACCTGGTTTGTGTTGGTTTAGGCTTGCAGTGAAATGATAATACCTCTGGCAACAGGCAACAATAGCATGTTTCCGCCCGATCCTTTTGATTTGGACAACTTTAGCCAATACTGTGAGAGCGTATATGGTGTTCCTCCTCGTCCTGACTGGATCCCAACCTATTACGGAGGCCATGTACGTATCTCGAATTGGTACCAAAAGTGACACTTTTGAACAGAAAAATGATATGCTTGCTAACAACTCTGTATAATTATTGCAGGATATAAATTTGCTTCTCAAAAGGTTTGGAAGCAACATAATTTTCTCCAATGGACTGAAAGACCCTTACAGTAGTGGCGGGTAACGAAATTAAACACACTTTTTAAATTTATGATTTTCTCATTCACCAATTACTTATTATCGATTAATTATTTATAGATATCCCTATAAAAGGTTGTGAAGAAATTAATTAAAAGACGAGATAGAGTTAATGTCTCATGGGGCTGTTTAATGTTTGTAGGGTTTTGAAGAACATCTCGAATAGTATTGTTGCTGTCACTACGACTGAAGGTATGTATACTTTACTATTATTACCTCTTGTATTTCAATCTTAAAAGTTGGCTAAATAATAATTAATTAACTTAGAGTTAAAAAATTAATTAATGGACACTAATTTTGGATATGTAGGATCTCATTGCTTGGATATCATGTATGCGAGTGAAAGCGATCCCAATTGGTTGGTAAATCAACGAGCAAGAGAAGTAAGTATCATGCAAGGATGGCTCACTAAGTATAACGCTGATCTCAAGGCATCGAAACACCATTAGACTTATTTCTTACTAGCTAATTATATTCTAAATCGTGAATGTTTAGATTTTTCTGTTCATTTTTATTATATATATACAAAAAAGCGTCTGTACTTGAGTACTTCATTCTTATAATTATAATACCGGGAAATTTATAATTTTTTTGACTATAATCTTTTCTGACTAGGAGTTGATGCTTGATTTATCTCTAGTCAAGTTCAAGTACGTTTTCTTTTCTAAATTAGAGTAAAAGAAAATTGCAGGCTGTCAAAAAAAATTTCCCTAAGATGAAAATTTCTCTTCTTCATAAAAATTAAATGGAAAAAGAAAAACAAGTGGCATTCATAGTTTGGTTGGACCTAGATACCCTCTATAAATTTTTGGTAAGCTAAGCATGGTCATTTCTAAAATATGTTTGTGGACCAACTATGGGCTCTCAATAAGGCAACCTGCACATTTCCCGCTTCGCTAGGCTTCTACCTCATAATTACCTATGTCTATGGCAGTTCTTTTCCTACTCAGATTCTTTATAAGCGACTGATATAACAGAAAAGTACATAATTCAACCAAATCTGATACTACTAATCAGTCTGAAATGAACCCAATAACTGCAAAAAGAAATATTCTACTTTCACATGTTATTGTACATTTTTCTTAGACAAAGTGATTATTTAAAAAAATATTAATTTATTGAAACTTTATATTTTAAGAAGTTCAATGTTCTTTTGCAACATTTTTTTGAAAGTAAATATTTTTTTCCTTTTTGGGTTAAGTTTAAAAAGATAATAAAAGAATTAATGTTTACAAAAAATATTTCTTAAATTTTTTCTAGACTTCTTAAGTCTAGGATTTTGAAAAAAAATAACATTTTATGTAAATAATTACCTTACATAAAAAAATTTGATACAAAGCAAAGCTTGCTGTAGCTACGAATATGGACAAAAGCACAGTTATTAAAGCTATTTATTTTATACATGATCTTAGCTAGTGTAGGTGATTTTCAGGAACCATAAACCAGCATATAAATCCTTGGACATATGTAAGTGACATCAATTGCAGTTTAACCATTGCCACAGTTCCTAATTAATATCATTCTAACAACATCCCTGCTTTATTGTTATAATGTACCTCTTCTAGTCCTGTCACATACTTGAATTTTAGGGTAATATTGCAGCAGGTACCCATTTTAGAGCACTCCAACATATCAATAAGCTCCACATTATATTTTTTGGTGTGACATTAATAATAATAATTTTTGTGCTCTGCTTTTCTGAGTTGAGTCTGGCACTTCCCACATTTTTTTTTTTGCAATAGCTCGTTTTGGCACAAATTATGCGCAAAAAATTTGACCTCAATTTTGAAATTATATGCTTTTTCTACTTTATCCCAATAAACAAAAGGATATTCTAAATTTTTTATTTTTACATTTTAGGCCCTGAATTTTTATGATTTATAGCAACACCTCAATTTGCAATTTGTGCTTAAATCTCAATTCTATCTTATCCTGCATGTTTTCTATGCACCAAATAGATTGCCAATAATTTTGAAATGTTTCAATTTTTTTAAAATTTTTAAATTTATCATATTTAGTTTTGAATTATTAACTTTTTAACTATTTTTTATTTATAATGAAACCGGTATGAAAATATATCTTGATTAATCAACTCGTAATGAAGTTAGGGACCCAACCTAGCGGCATTTTATTATAGATTGTGATTTGTGAACTTTAATACTATTATTTATAAGTTGATTGATATAAACAAGCAAGAATGTACAGTTAAAAATAAAAGCATCGTAAAATAACTGCACTCCAGGCTTATTATTGTAAAAATTTTTAAATAATGCCAACGTAATTTAATATAAAAATGATATAAACTTACATTACGTCATCTTCTAAACCGAACTTCCAACATTTAGAAAAATTAGGGAATAAATCTAAATGAAGTTTACTACAAGATAAAGTCATTTTGGTGACCGGCAGGAGGTGACAAACTTGACGACCAAAGACCATATTTTTTAGGCCTAATTGCAAAATTATCCCCCAAATTTTACCAACTCGAACGAGTTGGTCCAAAACTCACTACTTACTAAAACTTAACTCATGAACTTTGAAAAACTTTATGAGTCAAGCCAATTGCTACAGTGACTAATGGACGACATTTAAGAGGAGGGTGATTTAGCGATGGATGGTTGAGGCAACCATTGAACCAACCAGCCCAGAATCTGGTGAGTCGCCATTGAGGCAGGGCTAGGTTCCACTACCCCTCAACTGTTGCCTCTCGATTCAAGCATCGAGTGCATTGCCGTTTTCGCTCAACACCATCTCAGCTGAGGAGGAGCTGCAACGGAGGAGAAAAATGGGGGGCAAATCAAGACTTTTTGGCTGATTTCATCTTCACCTCTCGATTCTGTTGTCGAATCATCTTGATTTTAGACCACTATTATAGTTTCATCGTTGGTTCTTGCTGAAATCGATTTTGCCATGCCAGTCAAAATCAGTTTACTGGTCCAAAATCTAATTTATTGGAAATATTCAAAAACAATTATCACCACCAAATTTGAAGGAATCAAGCCTGATTATTCCATGCCTCTCTTGTCGTTGAAATCCATGGCTCGTGATATGGTGCTGCCACCCTATTGTGGTTGTGGCTGTGACGGAGTTGATCAGCGTCAATGGGTCATAAAAGTTTATCAGCGTCACAGAGAATGGATAGATTTAGGAATCCGCCTAATGCCACTAGTTGCCACTTCAACCCCAGCCTAATGCCGTTTGTTCAAACAGTAGGTAATGGACTAAAGTGCATGGCTTTCCAAAGTTAAGAGGCCAAGCTTTAGTGAGTTATAAGTTTTGGACCAATTCGCTCGAGTTGAGCAAGTTCGGGGTCTATCCTTACAATTAGGCCTATTCTTTGTAGTAATTGATTAAGGCAGTCACCAATCAGGCACTGGATTATTTCTTTCAAAATTTTAAATACCTAGATTCAAATTCCAATATGTTTTCCAAATTTTTTTCAAATGGCTGGATTTAATTTCTTTTCAAGATTTTTTATCCATATATTGGTTCAAGTTTGGATTTGGGAAATCCTAAGAGATGCAAAAATGATTTTTTTTAAAAAAAAACAAAAAAGGTAAATTTGCCATTAAACTATAAAGGTTAAAATAATTTTGGCACTACTTTTTGTTTTATGAGGAAATTTTCTACTAATGTTGCTGTTATGGGCAATTTCAGCATTGGCCATTAAATAGTTGGAATATTCCATTTTTTAGAGAATATTTCATGATACAACACTTAAACTAGTTTTTGAAAGTTTTCGCTCAAACTCCTAGCTACTCAAACCAAAGGCGTAGCCATAAATTCGACTTTGGGGGGGGGGGGGGGGGGGGGGCGTGACGTGAAACGGGTTGTTAGCATGTATAAATTTACAATCACTAATAGAAAATACTAAATAATATTATATATAAACATATAAAATTTGAAAGTTTATAATAACTAAATTTATTTCAAAAGTTTACAACTCAAAATTCATTAGACAGTTTATATATATAGACACATTGAATTCAAAAAATTATAATAATTAAGTTCAATTTATAGAGTAAAAATAGTTATTTGAATTTTCTATTAATTATAAAAAATATATTATACGAATTAAATTTATTTTATAGCACTTATCGGATGGTCCAAATTATGATCCAAAAAGTTGTTATCAGACAAATACTTTGAGTTAACAAATTTCATGCAATGAAACAATTTTTATAGATTTAGGACTAAAATAAAATGTTTTTAATATCTTTGAAACCAAAACAGAATGTTTAATAGGATGGGGACTAAAATGAAATAATAATTAAAGATTAGGGACTATCACGCAATTTACTCAATAAGGTAGCCCAGTAATAAAATATTTTGATAAACAAAGTTTTGATCTTGGTATGTGGTGTTGTTACATAGCAAGACCATCTACAGAGATTTCTGAGGAATTGCTTTGCAGTACGGATTACCATGGCACGAGGTAGTTTTCAGCCCAATATACCAAGAATATGTAGAACTGCAAAAAACGGGACAAGTTCTGGAAATCAACAAGAAAGATTAACAGTGATATAGTCCAAAAACACACAAATAAACTCATAAGCTCTAGCGAACTTTTCAACTCAGATCAGGCCTTGAGCACCAGAGTTCACAAAGGCATTCTCCAAGACTAGTTGAGACCACACTCAATGCTGGCATAAACCTCGTCACTTTCTTCCCCAATTTCTGTATGGCTCTTCAAGATCGACACCTTTTATCAGCCTTGAAGATCCAGTTACAGATCACTAGTGCTGAACAAGTCTCCACCAGTCTGGCATCCACACTCCACTACTAGATGGTGTACAGAGTCCAAAACCATGCTCTCGACTTCTCTATGCCCAGCATGAGCAATGATGCCTTGTATCTCTCTGTAGATACAACCCATGTTCCAAACGAGACATATGTTCCATAGTAAATATTTCGTGAGGAACTCCAATGACTAATTCTTGCCTCTTGGATATCTGCATATGAATCTCTCCACCAGCAAATAGAGCCAGTACAGTCAAAGAAGCCTTTATTCTTTAACAGAGGAGAAGGCAAGATGGAAATCTTTTTCCAAAAAGAAGAACCATCTTTAGAAGCCGATGTTTTCTCTACATCAGCTGTTTTGACCTTCATCAGAGAACCTCCAGAACCTCTTCAGGTTCTTATAGAGTCTTTTGACTCTCTTGGCAATCCTGTCTACTCGTTCCAAGATGCCAAAAGTAATAAATACTTTGATGTTTGTGATTGCCCTGATTGTTATCAATCTCCCTATGATGATGAAGGAACTACCAAGAAGATGAAGAAGAAATCCAAAAAGAAATCTTCCCAACATCTTCTTCAACAACGATATGAAAATAGTGATCCCGAAGTTGGATTACTTGGAGAACCCTCTGGAAAGTATGACTTTTATATCCTCTACTCCCAGAAGGAAGAAACTATGGATGACATCTTCATAACACTTGGTGAACCATTTGATCTACCTCCACCATCACCAAAAGTCATGATGCCATGCCATCTTTACTACAAGAAGGCTATCAAACAACTCAGGAAGGAACAACCTCTCATCTTCATTCCTAAAGTTCATATGTTTAAACACAAGCCTAAGGATTTTCCCCCTCTTACGTTCAATGATCTTTCTACATCAACAAAGCATGTCTGGAAGGTCCCTTAACCTTCAACAGTTGATTCAAAAGGAAGACGATAGGAAAACACTGTTGCAGAACAAGTTCTTAACTGGCAGTCTGAGAACATGATTTCTCAGAACAAGGTCCTTAGCAGAATCGAGCATAACCAAGTCAGACTGGAACAAAAGATAGATCAGATGATCATTGATCCATTAGCCCAATGTCAGCAACAGATCAATTATTTACACCATGAGATTCTTAAGATGATGGCTCCACATGAAAACTCTACAGCCCAAGAACAAGAGATCCAACATCTGAAGGAACAACTCAGGTATCTTCAAGACCAACAAAGGCCTAGATACCCTGATTCTTTTTCTTCAATGTTCCAAACTACTGACCCATTTAAACCGGTCCCTAGCCCAATTTATCAACCTCCTCTATCTTTTAAAAACCCATTTAAGCCTTTACCTCCAATCTTCTCCAGACCAGTATATAAGCCTCAACCTATCTGGCCCAATCCTGTTCAAGCCCAACCTCTCCCAGACAGAAAAATGAAAGGCCCAGCCTATCCATAAAAACCCCTAAAGATCCAAGAACCTGCTCACGAAACATGGATGGTCCAATCCAATCCTATTATTGGATTTCCTTGACCAGCAGATCCAACAGCCAAGTGCTCATGTTGTCTTGGCCACCTTACAAGACTTGAGTTCTACATCCTCAAGTGATATGAAGAAGATGATACATTTTCAACTTCTTCATCTGAAGCCCAAGTCTATATGGCCCAAGGATCAACAAGCCATGCTCGTCCAGCAGAATCTACTATTACGAATGCTGGTTCTCAACTCAACAACCTCAGCCTCAGCCTTAGCCCCAGCCTCAGCTACAACAATAGCCTCAACCTACTCCTCCTCCACAGCAACCTCCTCCGGCTCCGCCTCCTCCATCGCCACCGGATCCTCAGCCTCAACCTTATGTGGCTATGGATGAAGATATTCCTCCTGTGAATATCGAACCCTGTCTGGAATCCTCCATCACTGAATGTTACACTATCTCTTGATGGTATTCCAACAGCTAAATGGCATGAGAAATTTCTTGAATTTCATGCCTGGTGTCTTACATAACTCTAAAGAGAAGGTGATACTCATTTGAAGGTTATCTGTGCCTTCATAACTGGAATGTCTGGTATTCTTAAACATTGGTTCATGAGTATTGGAGAATACCGCCAGATGCAGTTAGCCCAGACACCAACAACCATAGAATTCATCTTCAAGCTCTATCAAGAATTCATTGGTGAATCCTTTGCTCTTCTTGATGTTGCTCGAGAAGAATTCTTCAAAATGAAGTGCTGTTCATACAACAGAAAAGATTTGGAAAAGCACTATGAAAGTATGCTTAAGCGCTTCTACCTCATCTGCACTGGCTACGAAAGTGACAACAACCTGAAGCAAGCATGCCTGAACTCTGTTGCCAGACACAATTAGCCAGGAAGCTCTCCGCATAGTCCAGCAAAGTGGACAACCTCTCAATGAATATTCCTTTGGGAAGCTTCACCAAGTTGTTATGATGGCACTTCGGAAGCTATGCAACACTCACTCATTCTTCAAGGAATTCAACCAGACTTAAGGTCTGTTTGATAAAGCATGCCAGCAACCTGAGTTAACTATCAAGTGCAAGGATAAGAACACTTGCCACTGCAGTACCCCTCGGAAGAAGCATCATAGGTGCAAGGTCTATTCTCCTGACAAACCTCATCGAATCAGAAGAAATAAGAAAATGATTCTTCCGATACAAGAAGAATGGCGGCAAATTCAAAAGATGTTTTATCTGCCGACAACGTGGACACTTCGCCAAAGACTGTCCCAAGAAGAACAACCAGTCTAAAAAGAAAATGGTGCATACAATCTCTCAAGTCACTGGAGCTGATCTTTCCAATGATGACATGGAGTCCATTTTCTCTGAGACAGAAGATGAAGCATCTACCCTCTTCGCTATTGAAGCTTATTCCTCAGAATCAGAACCTGAATCAGACCAAGCTTCAATCTACACCATGCAGATGTCACCCTTGCAGTCCTCACTCTTTGCTGCTCAAGTCATCCCTCAAGCCAAGATCAACATTCTCCTGGATAAGTATGCAAAACCAGTTCCGGTTATTGCATTATTTGATACTGGTGCCACCAACATCATCATCAATCCCTCTCTCATTCTAGAAAGAATGTGGCAACCGACGACCCTGCAATGAAAGATTCAAAGCTACAAATGGTGTCTTTTATGTCACCCAGATAAGTAAACCCATTTGAATCAGTTTCTCTTTAGCAAAGTACGTTGTTACTACTGTTTATGGTTATAACCATGTCAAAGATATGATTCTTGGGTTTGACATTATCAAGAAGTTATCAGTTCAAAGATAGACTGATAAAGGTCTACAAATGCATAAGTATTTCCTTCCATTGACATCCACTGGACGACTCTATTCGACTGAAGGAGAAACTCTCTCAGCAAGCTAGATTCAATTTGAAAGTGACCCAGTATATGGATCGATACTACACTGACGAGCTATCCTCAGGCTTAAAGAAGTGGTTTAGAATCTGCCACCTCTCAAGATTCCCGACAAAGGAAAAATGATACTCCAAACGGACCCCTTAGAAGAGTATTAGGGAGCGGTCCTCCTTGAAGAATCCAATGGTATATGACATGTGTGCTGCTACAATAGTGGAGAATTCAAAGAGTCAGAGAAGCACTACCACTCCACCTACAAAGAAATCCTGGCCGTCAAACGTGGAATTGAAAAGTTCCAGTTCCACCTCATTGGTCACCATTTCCTAGTAAAGATGGACATGTCAGCATTCCCACATATGCTAAACTACAGGTAAAAACAACTTCTAAATGTTCTACTGCTTCACTGGCAACAGTGGTTCATCCGCTTTAGCTTCGACATCAAGCATATAAAGGGCACCTCCAACACCCTTGTCGATATCCTGAGCAGACCATCAAAATCCTTCCTCAAACCACCAAAGCCTCTTAAACCCAAAAACTAAAATGGTCTCTTCCTCTTCCAATCCCCCAGTTTTTGACAAGGATAAAAATCTCCCGGTCGATGTTGAATGTTATGAGCATCAGTCGTTCACCTTCACCCAGAGACACAGAGTTTTCCATTACTATGTCTCCCTCATTGAGAGGTATGGTTTTGATTACTACCCTGTCAAGCCTATTGGGATTCATCCCCAATATCCCTTCGCTCACCTCTTCTCCATCCCTGATGTCTTCAACTTTCCTCTATTAGCCCTCTACTTCTTCTGGTACCTATGCTCTATTCATACCATAGGTATTATTTTTAATATTTCCCAGCTTCAACAACTTCTCTCCTACTGCCGAAATTTTCATTCTAACCTCTCCTCAAACCACCCTGTTTTCCCCTCCTGGTTTGATCTTCTCTGTAAATGGATCGACAACCTCCACCAGCCATAAAAAGCCCTTAACCTTGCCATTCCTGACCGCCGTATTAGCTACCAGCTAAATAATATTTCTCCCGCCAATTCCTCTATGCTTTATGGAGTTGGTCATGTTATTTATTTCTTTCATAGGCCTATTACCTTTACTAAATCCTCCTCTGGCCTAAATTTCTTCCCTTCTCCCTCCTATTACCATTACAAAAACCTAGACTATAACCTAGCTCGGGTTCCATGGCAACGCCCTGCTGATTATCGTGCTTTTCTCCGAGAAGCTTATCGGTACAACCACTCTCTGTTCTCTATGGAGGTTTGGCCTCATGATACTCCTGAGTGGCCGTCCTATCCGATGGATTACCAAGAAATGATCCATGAAGCTCTCCAGTATTTTGATGATCTTCAGCGTCTCCGCCATGCAAGAGAAAGACGTGAAAGAGCAGAAGCCTCTCAAAAGGCTCTTGACCAAATTAATTGTCCTGCACCGGCACCCTCTTCTCCAATCACCATTGAAGAAGAAGAAGATCTCCCGTTGACCCAGACAGCCAAACGCCTCATCATGCCTGACTGTGGTTGCGGATTCATCTGTATTCACTGGAAGCGGCTCAATGGTCCTGATCCTGATGATCCATCCATGGATGATCCTCGTATCGATGACCCTTATTTTTGGCGCGAAAGGCAGACTCAAAGTGACTCCGAAGATTCAAATCACAACCCGCCTTATGACCCGAATGCTCCTTTTGCATCTCCGCCACGTGATGGAAGTTGTGTTCCGTACAATTATCATAGTGACGACAACTACTTAGTGCATCACAGCTGGCATTTAAATTATTAAAAAGTAGATTCCCGGTTAGTGGCCTGTCACTTCCGGTCTAAGAATTATTAGTGTGTGACGTAAGCTCTTACGTCATTAAGTTTGTTTGTTTCCTCCCTCCTCCGCCTATATAAGGAGGTCTCATTTCTCTTGTAAGATATCCTGGAGCTAATATAGAACTCCTTTCTTATATCCTCTCTCTAATGTTCTCTATTTTTCACTAAAATTTCTGGCTAGAGGGTGAGGCAGAAGTTCTTAGTTTCTCAACTCTATCCGATAATCTGAGTTGCCACATCGGTGGATCCTCTCAGGTTCAGATCATCTTCAAGCTTATAATAATTAAGCTTGAAGGCAAATGATGATTTAGGAGTTGCCACTCTGTGGATCCTCTCTTCAAGTCGTCCTCTGCCTTCAATCATAATTGTTGTAATCTACCGGTCTCGATCCCCGATGATATGTCCGGATAGTCCAGTAATGATTTTTCAAAAGGTTTTTTAAAATGATCTTCAGAAAATGTTTATTAGTGTGGGAAAGTCTTGGAGAATGCCTTAGTGAACTTTGGTGCTCGGGGCCTGATCTGAGTTGAAAAGTTGGCTAGAGCTTATGAGTTTATTTGTGTGTTCTTGGACTATATCATTGTTAATCTTTCCTGTTGATTTCTAGAACTTGCCCTATTTTTTGCAGTTCTACTTATCTTTGGTATATTGTGCTGGAAACTGTCTCATGCCATGGTAATCCGTACTACAGAGCAATTCTTAAAAAATCTCTGTAGAGGGTCTGGCTGTATAACAACGTCACGTACCAGGATCAAAACCTTGTTTTATTAAGAGATTTTATTACTGGGCTACCTCAGAACCCATTTGCACCTTAAATGGATAAAATATACTAAAGCTCCTTATTAATTATAAAACTAACAGATAGGTATCTAACTTTAATTTTTCTACAATTGTATCACATATCAAAGTACCAAATAACAATTTTTAAAATTTTAGGGGGGGCGGCCGCCCCCTCCTGCCCCTAAGAAGATATGCCCCTAACTCAAACCTTTCACAACACATACATGAGTCAAAACTTTGTGTTTGACTATACATCATCATTATTGAATCTTTTTTATTTCACCTTTCTCATTATCGTTAAATTCTCTACTGCCATTGTCATTGATCCTTTATTCAAGAACTGCAATACTTTTAGATTTAGTCCCACTTATATCAATTGAACTTTTTTTGATGAAGGTTGTTCTAAGGAGCTTTTCTAAGAGCATCGCTGGGATATGTGAAAGAGTGTATGTAATGCGAGTGATGGGAAAGGTAGAGAGTGGTGAATGGTACAAAGGTCTGCTGGAGTAAAGTCAATGATGAAAATGATAGATTTAGAAACTTAACGGGTAGTGGGTGTTACGTAAAAGAAACTTGGAATTGAAACTTATTTTTTTCTTATTTTTCACATTTGTTATGTTAAGCAATTTTAACGG
Organism: Aquilaria sinensis; assembly: GCA_005392925.1. NCBI lineage: Eukaryota > Viridiplantae > Streptophyta > Magnoliopsida > Malvales > Thymelaeaceae > Aquilaria > Aquilaria sinensis. Next base: position 37,466 of record SMDT01003139.1, on the reverse strand, counting down.
CCTGTGATAGATTTGCTTTCAACACAAAATATTAATGAAATTTTTTTATTTTTTGAAAATAATAATGGCAAATTTGTAAGTGTGAAAAAAGTTTAATGGCAAAATTACTCTAACTCTTATAATTTAGTATCAAATTTGCCCCTTTTGCTAAAAAAAAAAGTTGAGAAGCTACCAAGCAACTAAGAATTTTATGAGACTAGGAAAACAAATTCTTGAGCTTTCATTTAAAACGGTATACAACAAAGAAGTATATAGACTGATAGTATTTAATAGCCAAAGTAAGTTCCCTCCATTGGCTGGAATAATGAGAAGCATAGCAAGCAAATACAACATCATATATGGACTCATCTTCTCAAGTACACATCATCAAATCTGGAGGCAAGAAAGTACAACAAAAAAACTTTTTGCAGAAGCAAAAAGTAGTAACTAAGAACCATGAACAGCTTCGAATCAAATAAAACTAAAGATTTAATTTAAACCCATAAACAAAAAAGTAAATTGATCAAATTTACAAGCTCGGGTTTTAAAGAAATCACCAAGTGAAGACAACAAATTTGGTGTGGCGAATTGATGGAGAGGTGGTGGTAGGACTCAATTGGAGGTCGAGACAATGTTAGCCAAGCCTGATCGATTAGTGAAATTAGCAGGATTAGTGAAATTAGCAAGATGAAAAGAGAACGAGGAGCAAGGATGATTCCGAGCATAGAAGAGGCGGGGAGGGAGTAAGGAGCATGGATGATTCAGAGCAGAGGAGAGGCAAGGAGAGATGAAGCAAAGGAAAGGCAGGAAAAGATGAAGCACAGGAGAAGTGTAGAAACTTTTAATATGGATGTTTAGCCAAATTTGTCAATTTTTTAATTGAATGAGACAAAAGTGTAGGTCAATAACCGGTTAGTCCATCAGTCGTCATGCCCGCCTAAGTTTTCACCCCACTTTGAAACTCCCACTCAACTACTTTATGGCGACCTCTGGGTGACTAGCCTTAGCCACGAGATTTTAACCTTTCAGTAGGCCATCAACCTTTCTCCTAAAAGATCTCCCCCAACTTTTTTTCAATTGATTTGGCAATCAAGTCTTTTCCGATCGCTACTTTTGTAGTTTTGTTACAACTGTCGGTAGCTAAAATCACTGAATTAAATACCGCAATATACCACTCACCATAGGTATGTAGTATGCGGTACAAATTTTTTCGCGTTTTGTCATTTTGCCATGCTGTATACTGCAGTATTTTGTGGTATACTGCATATTGAGCACTTTTTGTATGTATTTTGTCAAAAAACTGCGGTATACCGCAAATACCGCAGTATGTACCGCAGTCTTTTATTTTTTACAGATACTTTTTTTTACATCAAAATATCATAAAAATATAAAACATTAAAATATAAATAATACACATATCATACAGTAAAATAAACATTTACTTTTAATTTTTTTACTTTTCTTAATTAATATAAAAAATTAATGAATGATATTATTTATATTTGTAGTATATGCAAAATTAATGGATGCATGGTCAGCTGGTCACAAACTTGCAGCTTTTGTTTCTATCTCTTTTTTTTTCTTTTTTTCAATTCATAGTTACTTTTCATACTCTTTTGCATGATGTGAGATAAATATGTTGCTTTCGCAGAACAAATTAGGAAAGAAGCGTCATACTTTGAGCTACTTAGAAACTCAATGTGGTATTAGAAAATATATTGTTATTATTAAAATATTTTTTCTCCTATATCAATAAACTAATTTTTTATTATTATTTATTTTGTTCCATATATAAATTTTTTTTTACATTTTCTAATATTTTTTGTATTTAAAAAAATATCTTCTATCATATATATTTTATTTATATTTGACAAATTATGATGAAAAAAATTAGAATACATATAAAATGTGTAAAAATAAATTATTAAACAAATTATGTCATCTAAAAATAATATTTTAACATTTATTTTTTACGATAACGATAATTATATGCGGCACGATATACCATATAGTATACCTTAAAAATTTAGGATATGATATATTTAACGGTAATGGTATTTAACAACTTGGCTAAAACCCAATTTTATTTTAATAATTGGAATTCCAGCCTTCCAGGTATAATAGGCCCCCGCACTAGCGTCAACTAACGTAAGCCATTGCATGATATTGGTAGGTTCTTCGATCGGTCACGAATCAAATTATTACTGATTTTCATGTATTCCTAATCCAATACAAATATAAAATGGAAATGATGACGAAATGAGAATTTCATAATTAATATCCCCCGTGCTGGCATCCTTGGTTGCAAATCGAGGCTAAGGAATGATGCCAACGCTCTTGTGACATATGCTTTGAAAGCAAATTTATTATTTTGGGCAATTTCTATGGGAAAATGTATTATGCTTGTTAAATTGGTGATGGGAAGTGCACAAGTGAATATCGGTTTTTTTGTTTTTGTTTTTCATCTTATGTTATTTTTTTCTTGTTCAGCGTCATGGATTTATTCCAATTAATTTTAAATCATATTATTTAGATATGGAAGCAATGGGTTGATCACCATTGACTATTGATACTCGAAGAAGGTTGAGTGACTGCTTGAGACGTTAAAGGCAGCCGAACATGCAATCAAATATAAGTTTAAGGGTCATATATTTGTGTGTCCAAGGAACATCATTTGTTATTTAAATTAGTACAAACTTGAGAAGAATGTCTGAAGTTTGGGAAAAGCCTTTTGCTAAGAATGTAGAACATATCTCATAAAGTTCATTATTTACTTCTTTCTCACGAAGTTTATAAATTAGTAATCGTCGGAACTATAGAGAAAATTGGATTTTAAAAAAATTTACTAACTCATGTCCCTCGGTTGATTCAATAGCTTCAATAGTTGTGTTTTTTACTTCATACTTTTTGCACAATAGACCGCCTTCGTTTTTTATTTTTCACAAGCAAAACTCATCTTTATTGCAGTTTTATAAAATGTATCTGTATATAAAATATTTGTTTTCTCCTAATATGTGTTAATTTTTTAAAATAATAAAATTTATACTACTCCAAAATCATCTCATTTTATCATAATTTTTAAACTTTTACAGTAATTAATTATGAAAATATACTTTGTAATCAAATAAACAAAAACTCTTAAAACATATATATGATTCGGTGCCCCATTTTTATTGGGGGTAATTAATTTTGATTGTGTATTGTAATTAAACGGTAAAAGCTGACACTAAAATTCGTGGTGGGACTTGGAGTAATGAACCCTCGAGGCCCAATCAAATGTTCCAGAAGACAGAAGTCGGCCAAACTTCCACAGAGTTTTCTATTTTTAATTTTATAGTTTTTTTTTTAATGGTAGGAGACGGTCGAAATTTTGTACCTCCATGGCCTCTGCCGCAGTTTGCAAATGCTCAATAAAATGATTAAACAAAATGATATTTTTGGTTTTGGTAATGCAAATTTTGTTAAATGTATTAAAAGTTTGCAAAAAAATTTGTAAGATGAGAATTGATTGAATGTATTAGATATTAATAGGTAATAAAAATTTCCAATGGCCAATTTTTCAATGACTTTCGCGTTGGAAATGTAATAACCATAATATTTTTAAAAAGTTTTTTTTGCAAATAATAATTACTATTATTATAAATATAATAACCATAACAATAACATATGATATAATAATAAATAGGAAAAGTTACAATTACTCAATGAAGTTTACCCTAACTTACAGTTTGTCTCTTTTATTTCTAAAAATTTATATTTTGCCCCTTAATTATTTTATACTATCGAGTGAAAATTTTTGAAATTGTGATTTAAACTGTACGATTGTCATCATTCAGTAATGTTGCTATCTCCAATATTTTTTTGCATTTAATAGATATTTTAAATTATTAGTTTTCTTCTTTATATAAATGTATTTTTCTTCCTATAAATACATATCAATATTTTAAAGGTCGGATAGCTATGAAAAAAAAAATCAAAAACCTTGAAATTACTTGAACATGGTTATTAGAAAGTTTAATTTAGGGTTTCAGAAGTTATTGTAGAGCACTATAAAAAAAGTATGGGTAAAGTGTAGGCTTTTGAAAATAGAGAAGCAAAGAATAGGTTAGATCAAATCACAGGGGGGCTTTTGTAATTTAACCATAATATATATGATATACTCCCTCCGTCCAAAAATCTTTGCACCATTTTCCTTTTTGAGATGTCCCAAAATCTTTGCACCATGTCCTTTTTTAGCAAGTTTTTATAATAAATTTACCACATTACCGCTATTTTATTTTTTTTTACTTTACTCTTTAACTTAAGAAAAACAAAATCCATAAACAAGAAATAAATCATAAGAGATTAAAACAACCAGATGAAAAAGAAAGGAGATGCGAATCTGGGTAAGACAAAAGGATAATGGACAATCAAAGAAGCCTTCTGCGATTGATTTCCTCTTCTTCGATTCCTCACTCCACCCCACACACAAACCATGGCTATTGTTTCTAAGGACAATCGGCCACCTAGATCTGCTGCTTGATTAGGATCCGAAGAAGGAAGAGAGAAAGGAGAGGAGGGAGGAGGAAGGAGGCAAAGAGGAAGGAGAAAGGAGAAGGTTGACCTGCCATCCGACCCAAATAGGATGAAGATCAAACAAATCCATGACTCAAGCAAGCACCTAGTCTACTGGCCGGATGTAGGGCTTGGGGCAAATGGGTATCTGAAATTCGCCAGCCATGGAGGGAGATCGACGCAGCATGGAGATCAACAGAGAACAAGAACCTCGATTCTCCCCTTTCGGTGACACTGAGGTGGAAGGCCACCTGGGCTTGGCTAGCCGATGGCAGGTGACCTTGGGGAGGGTGACCAACAGCTGGCGGCATTGAGGACGGCGAGGCAAAGGGAGGATGAGATCATGATCGGTCTCTTCCTCGCTGCTTCAACGTTTGACGGCAACGGGGGAAATTGGGCAAGGTGGCGTAATGCCAAGGGATTAGGGACTACTAATGGCAGTGAGGCTGACGGTGGCTGGAGAACAAATGGAATCAAAGAGAGCGTGTGAATCGGAGGAAGAATTAGGTAAGGAGGATGACAGGGAGAAGGATGCGAGGAAAGAGGACCGACAAGGAGACAGAGGTCGGGGCCAATTTGGAAGATTAATGCAAAAACACTCCTTGCCTAAAACCACATGCAATACCAAATGGAGCAAAAATTAAAGAGACGGAGGGAGTGTATATCATACACATATATAATAATAATATATATAATATAATAATGATAATAATGACGATACTAATAATATGCATAACGTATAAGATGTATAATAATAATTATAATAATTATATGTATAATGTATCACATGTATCATATATATATTATATGTATATTAAATATATTATCATAAATATCATATATTTAGTACTATCATAATAATAAAGTATCATAATATATAAAATATATCATATAAATATTATATTTATATATTATATAATAATAATCATAATAAATTTAATATATCATAATAATCATATATAATGTATCATATATGATATATATAATGCATATATTATAATAATTGTATAATAGTAATTATATATATATATATATATATATATACACACTATATATAACTCATAATCAGATAAAAGACCATTAGGCCAAACCAAATCCAAAACCCCAAACTCAAACCTAATCCTAACCTTAACTATATATACTCTCATATGCCCACATTGCCCTCAACCCTCATCTCTCCTATCCTGGCCTCTCATCGCTCGTTCCTGCCATCTGCTTCAATCCTTATTTCTCTTATCTCGGCCTTTCATCTCTCTTCCTTGCCTCACTGTCCCCATCAGTTGTCGCCTCGCCTCACCGTTTTTCCTCACCACCATCCGCCGTGCTCCTTCACCCACCTTGTCGTGCTCCCTCACCCGTTGTGCCCTTTCATCTCACTCTCGCCGTCCAATTCGCTCCTTGTCGTCCGCCGTCTCTTTGCCATCCCTTCGCAGTGTACAACCTCTATTCGTGCACAACCTCCTTGGCCTCGTCATTCACATACACTGAATCAGCCAGCGTCGTCACAATCCTTGATCGCCGACCAACGTCCTCTATCTCTTTGTTCGTCTGCCTTGTTCTCCTCGGCTCTTGGCCGCCTCGCTCATCCGCCTTGATCGCTTGCCGTTGTTCTCCTTCTGATTGTTGTGCTCGATCTGATAATTTTGGTTGTGCTTGATTTGATAATTTTGGTTGTGCACGATCTAATTGTTGCAGTCGATCTGATTGTTGTGCTGCTCGATCTGATAAATTTGCTCGCCCATTGTGTTTAAAATTTTTTTATTTTGAAATCTTGTTTGATTGTTCATCCTCTTTCAATTTTTAGTTAGTTTTTTTTTAAATTTTTAGTTGGTTTTTTTAAAATTTTTTACTGATTTTTTATAAAATTTTTCACTTCATTTTAGTTAATTTTAGGAAAATATAGAATATACTTTTTGTAAATTATTCGTGAGTGATATAATTTTTTGTACTAATGTAATCTTAAAAATTATAATTTTGTAATATAATTTTTAGTGAATATAAAATATAAAATATGGTTTTAGAAAATATTTTTCTTCTTTTACTTGTAATTTTTTTAAATAAATTTTTTTAACTTTTTTTAAAATGAAAATTTCTAAAGGCTTTATGTTGGAAATTGTTATAATTTTTTTTAAAATATTTACAATTTTACCAATGGCTTTAACTATTGATAACTTACGAACAAGTTGGACCGTTAGTAGGTTACCAACGGTCTAACCCTTTAGTAAATATTAATAGGCTGAATTATTAATATTTTACCAATAGTTTAAACTGTTAATATTTATCAACAGTTTTACATTGGAAAAAGCTTTTTCCGTTGGAACATAGGTCTGGTCTACGACCGTTGGCAATTACCAACGTGTTCGTGTTGGCAATTACCAACGTGTTCGTGTTGGCAATTACCAACGTGTTCGTGCAAGAAATTACTAATGGTTCAAAATTTGACCGTTGATAATATGGTTTTAAATGATTGATTTACCAATGGGCTGCTTCCAACAACTATGCCTTAATAACTTTGAATTTTCCAATGCGTGACTGATGGAAACGACCATTAAAAAATGCTTATTTTTCAGTAGTGATTTAGGGATTGTGTTCACTCAAATTTGGGAATTGTTTAGCTCAGGTTTGAGAATCTTGTTTGCTCCGATTTGGGAATTCAATTTGCTCGGATTTGTGAATCATTGTTGTTGATTTCAGAAAAGTAGACGTTGCAGTGGTAGAGGTGTGATTACCAAATTCGGTAACTTTAGGGGTGATCTAATTTTTTTTTGAACCGGGTCACGGGCTCAACCTAACCCAGAATGTGAAAACAAGTTAATTTGAGCATGATAATGTGAAATGTAGTGGGCATTAGTCTCCCTAATGTGAAGTTCAAATTCCAAGTTTCTAGGAAAAACCTTTTTATGCCATTGACAATTTTTTTAAAGAGCAGAATTTTTGTTCACTTTTAAGGGTAGAAATAAGGAAGTGAAGAAGATCCATTTTGGTGAAAATACTTTAATGAAATTCGTTGGAAAAGTTTTGAAATCTCATTATTTCCAATTTGTATTCTAGTGCCCTCAATAACCGAAAATATCTATGGAAAATCTTTTTGAAAAAGAAATCACTTTTGCCTTATACTTAAAAAATGGGAAAAGAAAATCTTTAAGAGAGAGATATTTGTTGCCTTAAATTTCAATTGAGGAAACTCAAAAAAAAAATTTCTTAGATTCTAATTGTGGGAACTTAAAGTTTGTTACCTCAAGAAAAATTGTTTGTGGGAAAAAATCAATTAAAGATTTATTTTACTTCAATATCAATGCCCTGGTCAAGACACTGCTCGTATATGAGGGTTCAGAGGGCCATCGTTCACTCCTTGGGTTGGTCTACTGGCTAAAGGAGGTGGTGGGGAAGAATAATTTTTTGGGGTTGTACCCCATTCATTATACGGAAATAGATAAGACCAGCCTTAGGTGGGTAGGGATCAACAGGGCCCACTAGTCGTACCTGAGAGTAAAGGACCCTTGTAATTGGGTGGAGGGTTAGGACGAAAGGCTAGTCAAAGCCTATGGGGTTCGCCAGAGCCTAGCGGTGTTATCACATCATAAAAATGGGAGAATTACATGTGTGACATAATAGTAAAAAACCATTATATTGTGTAATCTTCTTCATAGTGATTGAAGTATGAAGGGTAAAAGGTATAATGAACATTTCCTTAAAAGTGTTCTAAGTTGGTAACTTGGCCCCCAAGAAAAGCCTTAAGCATTACTTGTTTTTCAAGTAACCTATGGACCTTTTTGTAAGGTTTTAGAAATTCGGGTACTTAATTGCAAAACTCTCAAGAAAGAGCCTTGGAGAGTTATAAGAAGGATATGAATGGTATGAAAGTGATATTGGAGGACCAAATTGCTCATGGAAGACAAGTTTGGACAAAGGAAACACTAAAGGCATTAAGGACCTAAATGTCTTAGTGTAAACCTTAAGGTGTTCAAGCTTTTTGACTTAAGTCAAAAGGTGAAATTGTGGGGTTATCCCACCATGGGGGAGGCGGCTATGGCTTGATAACTAGTAAAAAAGGTGGGCAAAATATGGATCAATAAGTTTATGACAAAGAAATCATACTTATGGGCAAAGAAAATGACATAAAGCATGATTAAGGCTAATAAGGATTATTAGTGTCCTAAAACTAATTTAAGAAGCTAAACTCAATTTTTCTTCTCTCATATTCGACCCAACCAGTCACCACCCTCCTCCACACTTTTTCCATAGCTCCTCCGTAGCCACCATACCTCCAAGACTGAAATTGAAGGGAAAAGGAAGCAATTGGAAGCAAACTAAAGCTATTGCTTGAATACTTCAAGGATCAAGCTTCAAATTCGGCCTACTCATCTTGGTAAGTGTTAAGCTTGGAAGAGAGCCATGAGCTTGATGAACCAAGCTTAGTGAGGGGAATGCACTTATTGATTGTTTTGTGACCTAGTGTAAAGTGCAGAATGATAGCAGTGAAGTGAGGGTTTCTAGAGCCCAAAGTTAGTACTAACTAATGTTAAAATCCTTGTAAAATCAAGCATTAGCTTAAGGAAGGCTGCCATAGTGATTTACTTAAGTTCATTGCATGTTTTATGGACTAACCTATGGTTTATGTTGCTGCCACATTTCATGTGTTTGTTGGTTGTGAATGGCTCCTACATTTGGTTGCTATATCTTGTATATATGCATTGTGATTTTGTATTTTACTGTCTTTGGATGCAAGTTTTAATGAGGGTCCAATTTCCTTAAGAAACCAAGTGTTTCCCTTACTAAGTGTCATAATGAAACTTACTCCCCTCAATTCTACCATTTTAGGTTTAACAGAAAAATCACATTCAAAATGACCTTTTTCATTTGATTTTTGATCTGAAATTTTAGGTATTTTAGCTTCCATGTATCTAGTTGTAATCTGGAAATTTTGGTGATTTTAGGAGCACATTTGGTATTTTTAGTGATGATGCTTATTGTGTTATGCAGCAAGTGTCCAACATCCTGTCTCTGGAGTCCACTGTGTCTCATGCACTCCTGTAACTTAAGGTGCGTATTTAGTTGAGTTCAGACATTATGTAGTGCATGTATGCATGTACATGTAGTCTATGTAAAATGAGACAAGTATGTGAACATTTGAGTAATGTTTTGGCTATGTATGTGATGTGGTGCAAAGCTGCCTAAGTGTGAATGATAGGCTGCTTACTTGTAAATTTTTTCTTGGTCACATAAATTTGCTAGATGCAAGAGCATGTAATTTCTATGTGTATTGGACATGTATTTGAAAGCCTTAGAGGGCTTACCCCTTGTGAATGAAGTGTTTGCACACTTATAGAATTTTATATGGGCAAAATGGTCATAAAGTAACAAGAATTTTGACTCTCCACTCAAAGTACTATATATCCATGTGTAGAATGAATTTTGGTATAAAATTTTGACCACACCTATAGCACATCTAGAGGTTGAACTGAGATTTTGAATTTATAAATTTTGGAGCCTTGTAGCCAAAGATATGACATTGTAAAGTTGGCTAAGTTACTGTTTATTTGATCAGAATTTTGTAACCAATTTAAAAAACCCATAACTTGGTCCATAGGTGGGCTATTGATTTAAAACCAAATTCTTTGGTTTTTTTAAATACTCTACTTGATAATGAAACAAAGAAAATATGGGGTTACATGGCTAGATTAATACAGTTTTTTAAAAGAAGTTTCAGGTGCAGTGGCTGGTCACTTACACTTAATAAGATTGCTTAATGTGTGGTAGCCAAGATTAAGACTTGTGCCAATGTTTTCCTTCCTTATTGCCATGGTGTGCGTAAAATGTGAATATGTGTGTAATAGTTGGACCAATATGCATGCATTTACATAGTGCCCAAGAGGGCCACTTGGGTATGCACACTAAGGGTATTGTTCTGATGGCCTACAGAACATATCAATTCTAGGAATTTTAAATGCACAATTTTGGCACTATAACTGGACTACCCCAAAGTGGGTAATAAGCGGAGCCCTTCACCAAAGAGTTATGCTCTAGCTACTATGTTTCCTTGTCTTTTTTGTGCATGGTTATAATATCTGACCAAGTTCTTCTTTCTGCAAATATGAGTAGTCGTGCCAAGGAGTTTTTGAAGAGGCACAAGGGCGTTGATGATGCTTTGGCGGATCTTTGAGGGTTGAGGATCTAACACCTGCCATCATATCCTAGAAGGGTTGAGGACCCTTAGGGATCTACAGTTTATGGCTCATTTGCTTCGGCTAGAAGTGGGCCAGTTGATGAGAATGGGCTCTAGCCTTCTCTAGGTATATTCCTTTACCTGTTTTTAGTGCTTGTGGTGTTGTTTTCTCACTGATGAATCTGTGCTTTGGTAGGAAGCCATCGTCATCTATAGTTTGGAAGAACGATGGGCGGCTTGAGAGAAGGCCCTCCACTCTGAGCTTGAGGCCTTGCACAAGAATACTAGCTTTCTTTAGCTAGAACTGAGCAGTGAATGAAGTCCCAATAAGGCACTTGCAAAAGACCTCTAGTTAGAGAAGGAGGCTAGGGAGGTGAAGAAAGGTGTCATTAAAAAGCTGAAGTTGAAGGTGGGGGAGTTGCAAGGGGCTATAAAGGAATCTCTAGAAAAGGGGCTGAGGTCGGAAAATAGGCCAATTCCATGATGTCCTTGCTGAAGGTGGTAGAGTCCAAGATAGGTGCTATCGAGGTCACTCTGCTGATAGACAAGTACACTCCACTAGACCTGATGAGCGTTGTGGTGACGCTAGCTAGAGCTTGGTCGCTTCTACAATGCCCCTTGTAGAGTGCATCAAGCGGGTTGACTTCATTGGGTGTGAGGGCCATTTAGAGTATCAGCATCTCCAGACCATGGCCAATGCTCGCTTGAAAGAGATCGACTTGTTTGTCCTAAAGACGAAAAATGGGGCCTGGAAGGACTTCCTTCCTGGAATTCAAAGAAGACTTTCTTTCTCGCTGCTTTCAAGTTGAGCGAGTTAATTTGAACCTTGATCTCTCGTTTCTCTTAGCTTACGAAGATTTGGCTTCAGATTATGAGTCTTGGTTGAAGGAAGAGAAAGTTGGGATTCTTACATTTAAAGAAGAGGTGTCGGTGACAAATCTTGATGATGACCCTCCTCCAGATGAATTTTAAGAGCTATTGCTGTTAGCCCCTATCCCATTTTTGCTTTTGTTTCCTTAGGATCCTCCTTCATTTTTCTATAACAGAATTCATTAGTAATGAAATTCTTTAATAATTTTTTTTTTATTTTTGCAATGCCTTTATCTTTTATATGAATGACTGTCACATTTAGTGACTTATTATAATTTTTTACCCAAGCATGGGGGCCCTAGTAATGGGGCCTCATCGAGTGATCTTAAGTGCTTGAGAGATTCATGAAGCCTTGTTTTTATGTGAAAAAAATGCGAAACATTAGAGGAGTACCTTTTCATTTGTAAGTAATCGAAGTACATAATATGAAGTAATCATTTCTACAATAATCTAAGCAAAGTAGGGAGACAAGTCATTCAAATGATAGTTTTTGGGTAACTTTTTTCCTTCTGAAGTTGCCAACTCATAGACTCCTTCTTTAAGCTTCTTAATAACTAAGTAGAGTCCATCCTAATTTGGCCTCAATGCCCGATGCCTTCGGTTCTTGCCAATCAGTTCAGCTTTGATAAGGGCTAAACCCTTTACTTGAATCTTTTTACATTTTGTTCGTTGATCATGAGTTAAGGCAGTTTGCTGCCTAAAAGCCCTCATGCAAACCCTTGCATCTTCCCTTAGTTCTTCCAGCAAATCCAAATTTCCTTCAAGGGTTTTTTCATTTTGAGTATAGTTGTAGGCTTGTGTTCATAAAGAAAGGTGAGAGATTTCCACAAGTATGAAGGCATTGGTTCCATAGGCATTGTGAAAGGTGATTCTCCCGTAGGCCTTCGAGGAGTTGTGAGGTAGTCCCATAAAATGCTTGGTAATTCTTCCAACCATCTACCTTTGGCCTCTCCTAACCTCTTTTCTAGACCTTCTTTTATCGTCTTATTGGTGACCTCTACTTTCCCAATAGACTAAGAATGATAGATGGGAGCAAAATAGAGGCAGATGCATTTGTTTTCAGCAAATTGTTGAACCTTTTGGTTATCAAACTGATTTCCATTGTTAGTGGCTATGACTCATGGGCACCTAAAACGGCAAATGATATTCTTCCATAAGAACTTAGTGATTTAAGGTGCCATGATAGAGGTTAAGGGTTTCGCTTCTACCTAGTTAGTGAAGTAATCTACCAGTATAATACAGTACTTGATTTGCCCAAGGCCATGGGCAGCACTCTAATCAGATCTAACCCCTAGTTGTTTGCCATGTAGGGTCTACTGCTAAATCTATATCCTCAAATTGAGTTGGTCATTATAGCATGTATAGACAAACTCTCTAGCGTCTTTTCTAATTGTAGGCTAGAAGTAGCCTTGTCTCAACGCTTTGCGGGCTAAGGCATTGGCACTGATATGTGCTCCACAATCACCCTGGTGAATCTCTTGGAGAATATGATGCCCATCAAACAAGCCTAGGCATCCCTATAGATGAGAAGTGAACCCCCTTTTTGTATAACTCCCTTCCGTTAATAAAGAAATGTTTTGCCTGGATCTTGATTTTCCTTTTTTCTTTAGGGGTTCCATTCAATGTATCTTTTTTTAGGTAAATTTTGATTGGCTCCCTTCAATCATCTTTAGGTGCCATAGCATATATCAAGTGGATCGAGCGTTCTGTAAGTATTTCTGTTACGGTCCCTTCCCATCCTCTTGAGAGGACATTAACCTAATATTCTGGCTTTTAGGGATCTTCTGAATCTACATAAGGTCAAGCATCTTCATTAGCTCTCTCATTGTACTAAGGTATCTGCAAAAAGCAAGCCCTTTTTGCGCCTGCTATTCCTGTGACTTGATTCACTATTAATTGGGAGTTACTGTATATCTATAGACTCAACACCCCACCTGACCAACCATCTACAACCCCACAAGGAGCGCTTCATATTATGTGATGTTATTAGTTACAGGGAAGCGAAATATGATTTTGAGCATGACCTCTAAGTTAAGGGGGGCCTTAAGTACAATGCCTGCTTCCTTGCATTTAGGACCTGGTACCCTATCCACGTAAATTTCCTAGATAGGTGTCTTATCTTACCTTGCCTAGATTTTTACATCTGGAATTATCTCGGCCACAAAATCTGCTAAGGCCTGTACCTTAATAGTTTTTTGAGGTTGATAATGAATATCATACTCCCCTAATTCAATGCACCACTTAACAACTTTGCCGGATTTATCCGGCTTCTGTAGGATAACCTGTAAGGGTAATTCCATTCTGACAATTATGTGATGGGTTTAGAAGTATGGTCATAATTTTTGGGAGGCCATGATAAGGGCCAACACTACTTTATAAAGTGTGGGATATTTGGGTTCGGCCCCCTAGAGGGTCCGATTGACATAGTATATGGGCCATTGTTCCGTTCCATTTTCTCTGATGAGACAACGTTGACGGAGCGTTCAATGATGGCTAGAGAAAGCATAAGGGGCTTATTAGGCTTTGATTGTTTTAACGTAGAAAGGTGTTGCAGATAGTTCCTTATTTGCTTGAACACTTAACCATAATCATTCATCCATTTGAAGCCCACTTCTTTCTCTAATATTTGAAAGAATGGCTTACATCTATTGCCAAATTATGAGACAAACCATCCCAATATGGTTAGCTTTCTAGCTAGCTTCTTAACATCCTTCTTATTCTAAGGATCAGGCATCATGAGGATAGCCTCGATTTTATTGGGGTTGGTATCAATCCCTCTCTCGAAGATCATATAACCAAGGATTTTGCTAGTGCTAATGCCAAAGGTGCATGTATTGGTATTCAATTTCATATTGTATTGATGCATCTTCTAGAAAAGTTTCTTCAAAGGTCATCAAGATGTTGGTTTATGGCCTTGCTTTTGCAATCAAGTCATCCAAATAGACCTCCATATTTCTCCTTATCTAATATACAAAGATGCGGTTCATCAACCTCTGGTAGGTGGCTCCAGCATTTTTCAAGTCGAATAGCATTCGTTGGTAGCAGTAGATAGCCTCACTTGTTGTAAAAGTCATTTTTTCTTTATCTTTGAGGTATATTCAAATTTGGTGGTAGCCACTGAAAGCGTCCATAAAGTATAATATTTTGAATTTAAATGTGGCATCGACCATTTGATCTATCAATGGCAAAAAGATAGGAATTTTTTGGGCAAGCATAATTTAGATTGGTATAGTTGACGCACATGCGCTAGTCTCCATTTTCCTTTTCCACCAATACACAATGGCAAGCCATTCGGGGTTTCACACTTATCAAATAATTTTGGCTTTTAGCAGCCTTTCTACTTCTCTTGGACACCATATTCTATTTTTTCTACTGTACTGGTTTGGCAAATGGATCTACTTACAGGCTATAGGTAATGATTTCTAGGTCTATTTCTAACATCTTACCAGAGGACCAAGGAAAAGCATCTATATGTGCTTTAATAAACTGAATGAACATCTATCTTAACTCAGATGAAAGGTCTTTGCCAATCTTAATTGCCTTTCCAGGGGCTATTTCCACTAGTTTCGTATCCTTGGGAAATGCCGTGTAGTCTTTATTTTTTTTGTAACGCCTCTCTACGTCTTTTAGACTCTGCTAGTGCGATGGTATTTTCTTTGGGTTTTCACAATGTTGCTATGTAACCTTGTCGTGCCACCATTTGTTTAATGAACATAGTTGCGTCCCCAATGGGGGTCGCAAAAAGAACCGTTAGCCTTCTTACGTCGGCCCGAATGAGAAATTACACCTGGGCTAGTTAGCCAAGGATGACATTATAGGCCAACAGGACATATAGGACAAGAAATTCTACGTTGTGGGAATGTCGGGCAAGCTCGCCATTGTGATCCCTTCTATTAGCATCAGTGGGATCTTGATGGTGCTGATAGTGGGGACCTCGTCCTTACCTATCCTAAAGGTGGGCCCGGTGATAAGCAAAAGGGATGATTTCTTAACGTTTATTTTTTCTAATAGGTCAACGAAAATGATGCTGATGTTGGCCCCCATATCCACGTAAACCTTTTCTATGTCAAAATTGTTGATGTGTGTCCTGAAGATAAGTGGGTCCAAGTGTGTGACCACTACCTAGGATCCATCAGCCTTGGTTATGACTTAGCCAGAGTCAACCACTTCTAGTTAAATAATTTCACCCTTTTGTCTTTTTCGAGCGCCTCTTCTTTTAGGATAATGTGGATCACCCCTGCCAGGGGTCTGCGATTTCAGCAGTATCTTGGAGAGCAAGTGACACGGCCCTTTATGAGCCTGCACAAAAAGCCTATGGGAACTTGTCCTACACTAGTTGCAATTGGCTAATTGATTATGTAAACACTAGTTAAAACCTACATGCTTTTAGTTAATTAACCTACTATGCAATCATGCATGGGTAAATACTTTGACTTGAATGATTAAATAGGTAATAAAACCATAAAACATTGCCATGGCATTTCATTAAAACTAAACATCAAAACTGTCAAAGCATACAAAGCATTTATGTGGTTAACTACACATAATCAACTGCGTGTGAACATGTTAGTGTTGTGCCCAAAAGCCAATCATGAGATGATTGTATTTTTGCACATTGAGTTATAATATTTTATTAAGGCATTAATCTAGCAATTATGTTTATTGTTTTATTTTTGCGTAACGTAATAAACATAATTGTAACCCTAGAATAATGATATTTTCAAATGTCCCTGGTCTAGTATTATTGTGGAACGGGTTATAATAATACATAACGACTAGCATATGTGGAGACTAATAGCAGATATGTAGTCTACATATGGGTACAAGTTGGAGAACTTGTTACTGGACCAACCCACCATGAGAACACTACATGAATCATTATATGAGTGTCATAAGTGATTTTCATAGTGATCATGGTATATGTAGTCCTTTGATCTAAGATCATCAAGGTTCCCTACATGTGAGTCATATACTTTGATACTTCCATTTGTTACTCGTAACTGAGTGAACTTGAAGAAGGTCATTGGGTATGTCATATATCATACAGAGAGATTTGTATGATCAAGATGAGATTTGTCCCTCTTATGTAATGGGAGTGATATCTTCGGGCCCCTTGATAGAGTGAGACTTAGAAAATGCATGGCCATGCTCGGATGAGTTGATATACGATATCAATGTCATCAATTTAAGTTAGTATACTCGACAATCAAGAAACCAAAGATTGGGCTATACGAGAGTGACACATTCCATATCTCGTGCCTAGTCTTGATATCTTGGACAAAGGGACAATGGCATATATGGGCAATGATCATAAAGATTTAGTTGAATCATCGACAATCTTGTCACTTAGGTAGCAATGATGTGTTGCTAGACACCGCTCATTGCTTATGATCATAAATGTGATTTATGATCATTGCCAGCGTGGTAAGAGCTTATTGGGTCGCACACATAGAGCTATTTGGATTATTAGAGTGCATGGGCTAATTATTTGGGTTATGGTTTCATAACAATTTTGTGTTAATAATGGGCCCAAAAGTTGAGTCATTATTAAGCCCAAAATTAAAGCCTAATTAGATTAGGGCTTTGAAACCCATTAGGCCTAGAAGTTGAGTCTCACTGTAAATACAACTTTTAGTGAGAAATTAGCTTTTTGCCCTAGCCTCCCAAAGAGGACAGCTGCACTCTTCTCTTGTAAATCCTTGAAGGACACAAGTTAGCAGTGCAAGCGCAAGAGAAACGCATCTGATGGGATGTGGGAATGTGGTGATCCCGAGAAGCTCGTGTGGATACAATAGAGAGCTTGAACACGTCAACTGTTCAGGTTTATGTGATTCGACTCTACAGTTGGGCGAAATTTCTCAATTGAATTAGGTATGAAAATTTTCTAACACCTGGTTTACCTCGTTTCACTTGGATCCTGGAGAGTTTCGGTTAAATTTTGCTGCGCTTGTTTGGCTCCCGAGACCCTACAGACCATCGAAGTAAAAACAAACTATGTTCACACCCAAGAGCGACTCTAGAGTACACTACTCATACATGAACATTGGAGGCAAGCTAGTGTATACAAAATTATACACTGAACAACTTTACTGAGATTGAAAACTAAGCTTCCAACTTAGAGCAAACTCCCAGTGGTAAGCCTCGAAAGCCCTTCCTTATGCTTCACTAGCCTATATTGGCCAAAAGACAGCTGTAGTTAGTCCTAAAATGCAACCAACAAGCAAATCACAAACTAGAATCATAAAGATTCAAATAAACCATATACCTGCTCATGAGCCTAACTCAACAACCCTTAATGGTTGCCGGCCTTACAGAACATATCTGCATAACAAAGACTAAGGGAGTGAGAATCAATGATTCTCAATAAGGGATCCTTTAACCTGCAAGAAAAATACCAATGGCACACATATATATGATATATGAAATCTACTGCGCGCGCCTACAGTTTGAGGGCTAATATATGCGCATATATTCGACTCCCTTGGGACCCATCTTCTTCTTAGTCCTCTCACAGGTGCTACTCCGTGCCTAGCAAGTTTAGGCCCCTAACTTACTCCTAGTAAGCCTTAGCTTACCGATGCAGTAACTTTAACCTTCCTTTGATTGTTGTGCAGGTAAACATGGTGGATGCACCTCACTTAAGTTTCAAGGAACTTAATAAGTGTACTAAGCCTCCACATAGTTTCTCAAGTTCTTAGACTTGCCTAGGTTACTTGTGTACTAAGCTTTCACCTTAAAACCTTACCAAGAGTGCACTAGGCTTTCACTTGTGCTTCAAGTAACCTTGCTTAAGCCATAAGTACACTAAACCTTCACTCAATGCATATACTTATCCACCATCACTTGATTTACCTTAGTGGAGTGGTAATGACCATGGTTGGACTCATTTACTAGGTTCTTTGGAACCCACCTAGGTGCACTATGGTTTCCATATAGAAGCCTCAAATTTGAAGGCCCAAGTAGGCTTCCGATGGTATTAAACTTTGCACCAAACTAATGGTGCTCTATTATGGTCAAATATGCCCTCACTTTCAACACAAATAAAGAAAAAAACTAGGCTATAGCAAGCTTAAATAATCCATGTAAATGATAGTACTCCATTTTAGCTTCGCGTGGAATCTTGAATCACCTCAATCAGACACTCTAGTGAAAAGTTATGGTGAAAATACTATAGCATGTCAATGCCGTCGAGTGCTGGCGCCTAGGTGCCAGAATTGGCGTTGAGGCACCAGAAGCCATTTTTCCTCAAATTCCAATTGGGGTCCTAGGCACTACAGCACCACCTCATGCCTAGGCTCTAGGCCCCCGAGGCTTGAACCTTCTCCTATGTGCCTATGGCTCTTTGGGGGCTTCCAATGCTTGCCGAAGGCCCTAGGAATGCCTTAATTTACCTCAATCCTACATGTACACATGCACTAAGCCACAATGTACAATTCAAATTAATCCTATGGTGTCCATAAACACCACACAAGTCATCAAAACAGCACTAGTCCACCATGTTCATTATCATCCACTAACTAATACCATTCACAAAACTACTTGAATTCTACCCCAAGCAAGCTATGAATGGCATCAAATACACATGAATCATAAATTCCTTACCTTAATTAACCTTGAATTAGCTCAATTAAGCAACCATATCATAAGTATTCCACAATCCATGGGTTCCATTAGGATTCTTAGGTTCCAAGCAAAGTGCAAGGCATATGGCACTCAATTAACACCAATCCAACAAAACGCAAGCTTCCATTAACTCAAGAAAAATGGAATCATCAAGGAGAAAAGAGTACCTCATGAATAAACCATGCCCATTATTAAAGAATATTAGGAGGAAAAACTAAGGGCTTGATAATACAAGACCCTCATATGACCTTTATATATTAGATGGGAGAGGAATACAAGGAAAGAAATCCCTAGGAATAAAGAGAGAAATATTATCCTTCCTAAAATATAATATAACATTTCATAACACTCTTCCTCAAGTTGTAGCATACATATCATAAACTCCAAGCTTGTCACATATAGACTTTACTTTAGATCCTCCTAAAGCTTTGGTGAATAAATCAGCAAGTTGATCCTCTGATTTGACATATGGGGTCTTGATCAAACCTCCTTAAAGCTTCTCACGAACAAAGTGGCAGTTAACTTTGATATGTTTGGTTATCTCATGAAAAACAGGATTAGAAGAAATATGAATGGCTGCTTGATTATCACACATTAATTCCATAGAAGTTGAGTGTCCGAAACCAAGTTCCATGAAAAGATGTCTTAACCAAACTAGTTCACATGTAGTAAACGCCATTGCCCTATACTCAGATTCAGCACTTGACCTTGCGACAATACTCTGTTTCTTTCTTTTCCAGGACACCAAGTTTCTTCCCATGAATACACAATAGCCTGAAGTAGACCATCGATCGTAGGAGCCTGCCCAATATCATCTGTGTATCCTCGACTCCGAGCATGACCATGATTTTGGTAAATGAGACCTTGACCTGGTGCACCTTTAAGATATCTTAAGATTCTAACGACTGCATCCCAACGGCTAGTACGAGGAGAGTCCATGAACTGACTTATTGCATTTATAGCAAATGAAATATCTAGACAAGTAACAGTTAGGTAATTTAATTTGCCAACAAGTCTTCGATACCTGGTAAGGTCTTCCAAAAATTTCCTTTTATCTACATTAAGCTAAACATTTGGCTCCATAGGACTATTCAACGGTTTGGTTCCCAATAAACCAGTTTCTTCCAAAAGGTCAAGAACATACTTTCTTTGTGAAAGACATATTCCCGTCTTGGATCGTGCTACCTCAATTCCCAAGAAATATCTTAATGGACCAAGGTCTTTTGTCTGAAACTTGGTTTGCAGAACAACGATTGAATACCAGATGCATCATCACCAGTAATAACAATATCATTAACATAGACGATCAAGAGGATTTTATCAGCTTCAGAGTGGCGATAAAAGACAGAATAATCCACACCACACTGCTGCAAACCAAATTCCATAGCAACTGAACTAAAGCGACCAAACCATGCCCGTGGCGATTGTTTCAAACCATACAATGAATACAATGACTTATTTAGGCAACATACACGATCAGCCTCCCGTTGAGCAATAAACCCCGGTGGTTGCTTGATGTAGATAGTTTTCTTAAGATTTCCATGAAGAAAGACATTTTTCACATCTAACTGATGTAAAGGCTATCCATATGTAGCAGCAAACGCAATGATGATACGAACAGATGTGAATTTGGCTATTGGAGAAAAGGTTTCCGAATAGTCCATGCCATATACTTGGGAATATCCTTTTGCAACTAGACGGGCTCTTAATTGATCAACTGTCCCATTAGGATGAACCTTTATAGTGAACTACCAGCGGTAACCCACGATAGTCTGACCACATAGAAGAGAAACCAAGTCCCAGGTGTTATTAGCCCGCAAAGCTTACATCTCTTCTTCCATAGCTTGCTTTCATCCAAGATGAGAAATGACTTCTGAAACATACTTAGGCAAAGGTATAAAGGACAAGGTGGATACAAAAACAGAGTATGACGGTGATAGAGAATCATAAGAAACAAAGTTGGAGATTGGATGAGAAGTACAAGACCTTTTCCCTTTGTGGAGCGCAATTGGCACTACTAGAAAAATGCCATTTAGCGACGGCTAAAAACCATCACTAATTAGTCGCGAAAAGTCCGGTGAAACATTAGCGACGGCTATGAGTCGCTAATGTTTTAGTGACGAGCAACCGTCGCTAAATTAGTGACGGTTAATAGTCACTAAAAGTGTTGTGAAACATTAGCGACGGCTGTGTGTCGCTAATGTTTTAGTGACGGATTACCGTCGCTAAGTTAGTGACGTATTACTGTCGCTAAGTTAGTGACGGTTAACCGTCGGTAAAATGAAAAATTACAAAAAAACAGTTATAGTTCTTATGTAATAGTTTTTTGTTATGGTAAATTGTTATCTACTAATATATAACTAATTTATTTTGAATTTATTTACTGTAGTAGAGATGTGTACTTCAAAGTCGTATAAAAGTTTAGTAGGGGTTATGAGTTGGTAAATGTTAATTTAACCTAGTGACGAATTACCGTCGCTAAAATGAAAAAAGCCCAAAAATATTAATAGTTCTCATGTAATAATTATTTTTTATGCTAAATTGTCATCTATTGTAACATAATAATTTTTTTTAAATATATGTACTGAAGTTGAGATGTGCACCTTAAAGTTGGATAAATAGTTAGTAGCGGTTATGAGTTGCTAAATTATTCTTTAATTTAGTGACGGTTAACCGTCGCTAACTTAGTGACGGTTAGCCGTCGCTAAAATTTACAAATCTAAAAAATATTTATAGTTCACATGTGGTAGTTATTTTTTTTGTTAAATTGTTATGTACTTTAACATAAATAACAATTGTTTAAAAATATGTACTGTAGTGGAGATGTGTACCTTAATGTCGGATAAATATTTAGTAGGGGTTATGAGTTGTTAAAATTTAATTAGCGACTGATAGCTATAAGTTTTCTATTATTTAATCTTTATCATGTGACCTACATTTACTCAGATTTTATTTTACTTATTCTTTATGTTAAATCTAGTTCAAGAAAACCTGTTCTCGTTTTATATGTCAATTGTTTAATTGTATACTTATAATTAAATTTTAATGTGATTAATTCAGCATACAAATGTCTTAACACAATTTTTAGTAATTAAATAAAATATATATTTAATGAAAATTAAATTCATGGACTAATGATTTATTGTGACATTATGCTTAACCATTTAGTTATATTTTATCATTTAATTATAAATTAAGATAATATATGTTAAAAAGTAGCGAGGGCTGTTAGTTGTTAGTTTTAAGCGACGGTAAACCGTCGCTATGCATATAGGATTTTAACACGCCTAATTCTCTCCGCTGTTGACCGTCTGCAAATTACCTAAGTCTTCGTTCACTAACAATTGCTTTCTGTTTCCTCTCCATTTCGCACCTTTGCTCCTCTAAATCGAAACCTCTGCTCCTTCAATTCCCGTCTTGTCTTCATCCCCTTCCCCAGCCTAAATCGGAACCCCTACTCCTTCAGTCCCCGTCTTTTCTTTCTCCGGGTGACGAAGTCAGACCTCGCTCCCCTGGTGACGAACTCAAACGGCCGCCTTGTGCGCGAGTGGTCTGTTCTTTCGTTGAGAGGTTGAGAGGAGGTGGAGGTGCGCCGAACTTCTCAGATTCGCCTAATTTCTCTGATATCTTGGCCGAATCTCTTTGCCTGCTTTGTTGGTTTTATGTCCATGACGAAATCCCTAATTTCCTCCCCAACCGTCGCCTCGCCTTCACCAGAGTTCGGCTCAGCTTCGACGGAATCATCTCCCATTGATAGTGAACGACGACGGTGCCCTCCAGCTTCTGACCACGATTGCGATGGCTGCCGTCATTGCCCTCCGGCTTCTAGCGCTATGGGAGAGAAAGCGAGAGAGAGGTCATCGTCTTGGCGCTATGGGCATCTACTACAGAGAGGCCGCTTCGGAGTGTATCCCACGATTTGGGCAAACAGAACTTCACTGCTCCCATCCCACAATTTGGGCGATGGTCTGGCGACTCGAGATTGAGAGAGAGAGAAAAGGAGAGAGGTCTGCCAAGGTAACCCACTTTCTCTTGCTCTCCTCTGCACAAGGTAACCCATTTAATCCCTCTCCACCAGACGGCAGATGAAGGTCGACCAGACTAACTTGCTTGGCTCCTTCATGGGCGACAATGAGGGCCTCACCAACGAACAGATCGCCGACAACATCATCGGCATCATCTTCGCCGCCCGCGACACAACAGCCAGTGTCTTGACTTGGATTGTCAAGTACCTTGACCAGAATCCCGCTGTTCTTCAAGCAGTCACGGTAACATTTCTCAACTTCACTAGTACTAATTGATTCCATAATTCAATTTTTTTTTCTTCTAAGTGTTCTTCTTTTTATATAAGAGAAAAGGGAAAGAAAAAAGTTTCTGAAGCAAGCGAATTGTTGCTGCACGCTGTGTTTCCAGACGCAACACAGTAGTTAATGTTGCCTACCAATGAACTTAGTTTTATGTGCTGCAGGTGGTGCAGGAAGAGCAAGAGGCAATAATTAAGAGTAAAGAAGCACGTGGTGAAGCCAAAAATCTTACTTGGGATGACAAAAAAAAAATGCCAATAACTTCGAGAGTGATTCAGGAGACTCTCAGAGTTGCCTCAATTCTATCTTTTACATTCAGAGAAGCTGTGGAAGATGTCAAATTTGAAGGTCAGCAGCACTTAATCTGAACAAATTTACACTGTCAAATTTCTAGAACTTGTCTATCTGTTTTCTCTTTCTTTCTAATTTCCTCATCCTTTTTCTGACAAGTTTTCCTTCCTATTCAGGAGATCTCATTCCTAAGGGCTGGAAAGTTTTACCACTTTTCAGAAACATTCACCATAACCCTGATATATTCCCAGATCCTGAAAAGTTTGATCCTTCAAGATTTGAGGTAAATTTCATGTTTTTCACTGCAAGACCCGCAACACCTTTTTACTGCCTCAGATAAATCCTTTGATCCCATTCTCAGTTTCAGACATCTAATTCTAATCTGATGTACACTCTTCCTTCATGGTTTCATAGGTTGCCCCTAAAGCCAACACATTTAATCCCTCGTTCCTACCTTGAATGAAACTGAATTACATGGCCGTCAACTGAAGGTAATGCAATTTCTCATAAACCATGTTTGCAGGAAGTAGGATTCTTTGGAAAAATAACATTGACCTTTTCTATTTTCCTACGCCAACTTTTCTCAGTCATAACAGGGTAAAATATGGGAACACCAACAGAAAATAGGGCATTCTGAATTTGTAAAATGTTAGCTGTGGATTTATTTTAGGAAATCTTTGGAGAAATTCTCCACAAACAGCCCCCAAATGTCATGGAGGAGCTGTTTTAGATTGTGGAGGATTCATGATTCCTTCGTTTGGCTCAAAGTCAAACCACTGAATTGGAGTTGTTTCTTTTAATCACGCATCGCATGTATTCAGATTGCTTCTTTTGTTTTCTAGTGTAGGAACGAGGGCTTTCTCTCTTGTTGTGTTCAATTACGTTCTTACACATATATAGCATAATAGTGACCGATCACAATGAGCTTCCAGTGAATTAATTAGCTCATATCCTGTCATCAAAGCTTGTGTCTTTGTTTGTTTGTTTATTAGCCAATAACTTATTGTTTGTTTGTTCTACCTTTTTGCAACCGATATTTAACTAGCTATATTAATAAATATACTTAATCAATTTTTATTCTTTAAAAACAGTCGGCACTAATGTAAGTTAGTTGTGGGGTGTAGGAGGTCAATGTTAGAATATATATAACTATAGAAATCCAATTACTTTCTGCGTTGTGTTTATATATAATTTGTTGTTGTATGACAAAAAAATGTTAGATGAAATATAGTTTTGTGGGATATAGATTTTTTTAGTTGAAGTAATCATTAGACAAATGTGTTAGGTTTTCAATGACTGTTTTTACCTCATAATAAAGTAGTTCATTGGCCATTATATATTTCTATTCTACAGAAGTTGATGTAAGATCTTTTGTATTGACTTGACTTTTATTCCTCAATGGTCTCTCTTGAGCATATGCTTGTGTTTTTACGTATTGGATTGATTAAGTATTTTGGGTTTATTCTTTGGCGAGCTGTACATTTCTCATTTCATATCATCACAAGTCTAATGTTGTCTTGGTAACCAACCTATAACTGTAATAAATGTAGCCTTTAATTGATTTGCTGTTCTTGCACAGATGGAGCGCAGACACCAAGATTAGATGGCATCTTTATAGAAAGTAAGTGGGAAGACTCCACCAGTTGCACCAGATCTGATGGTTAGGTACTATTCGTCACCAAACTGGGTGACATTAGGATAGTATTGTCTCACATGTACTTGTATTACTATTATTAAGATTGTACATTTGTGAAAATACATTCTGATACTGTATGCGTGTGTATGTGTAAAATATTTCAGATTAATGAGAATAACTTATGTTTATGATTTTCGGAAGTGTATGGTATTACTTTGGATTAATGGGAACTAGTTCTGTTTCTGGTTGTTTGAGTTGTATGGAATGGATGCGTATAATGGAGGTTTGGTAACGAAATTGTGCTGGACAAGAGTTTTTGAAGTAGTGACAGCTATTAGTCACAAATTATCACTAAGTAGCGACGGTCATTCGTCAATTAGCGACGGCTATACATCACTAACTGGCGATAGTTATGTGTCACTAACTAGCGATAGCTACGCGTCACTATGTAGTGACAGTTAAGTGTCACTACGTAGCGACGGCTAAGTGTCACTAATTAGTGACACTTAGTCGTCGCTAGTTAGTGACGCGTAACTGTCACTAGTTACGTCACTAACTAGTGACAGTTACGCGTCACTAACTAGCGACGGCTACGTGTCACTAACTAACGATGGCAAAATGTCGCTAACGCGCCGGCAGATACCGTTACCGGAAAATTTGTGACGGTCTGTTTTGCGACGTTTAGCTGTCGCTAATTAGCGACGGATACCGTCACTAAAAAATTAACGGCGAGTAAATTAGAAATGGACCTTTTAGCGACGGTGTACCGTCGCTATTTCATGTTTAGCGAAGGCTGGCGGTCGCTAAATGGCTTTTTCCTTGTAGTGTGGAAGATCCAAATCATCACACTTCTATCTTGAAGATGAAGAAGACTGTTGTGACGAGCATGAATCTCTTGGTGGTACTTTAATTCGAGGACATCGAGTATAAACCTGTAGGTCAGGACGAGACAGACGCTCTAAAGGTGAGAGATCAATATCAAGAATGTTCTCTAAAGGTGTAAAACTAGTGTTTGATGCATCGTTCTCAGGAGCTATTTGAGTTAGCATAAATGGTAAAGGTAGACAATCATTGGTTTCAATAGACATAAATTGAGTATTAGAAAAATAATGGGTGTTTTCAAAGAACGTAACATCAGCCGAAATGAAAAATCAATTCAATAAAGGACAGAAACATTTGTACCCTTTCTATAGACGAGAGTATCCAAGAAAAACACATTTTAAGGCTCTAGGATCTAACTTGTTAGTGCTAGGTTGGTGCTAATGAACAAAGCAAACACACCCAAATATTCAAGGTGCAATAGAAAACGGAGCTTAAGAGGGAAAGAGAACAGAGAATGTGATTTTACGCAACAAAATAGATGAAGGCATATGATTTATGAGGAAGCATGCAGTAAGGATAGTATCACCCCAAAAAATTCATGTGAATTAAAAGGGCATGAGCTGCTTCAACAATGTGTTGGATTTTCCTCTCGGCCACTCCATTTTGTTAAGATGTCTTTGGACAAGAGGATTGATATATAATCCCCCTGTTGCTGCATGTAGCTAGACATTGAGTTAGAAAAATACATTTTAGCATTGTCACTGCGAAGAATTTTAATTCAAGAATTAAATTGATTTTAAATTTCAGCACAAAAGATACAAAAAATAGAGAATAACTTAGAACGATATTTCATTAAAAATAACCAAGTCATTCAGGAAAAATCATCAACAAAAATTGTGAAATATTGAAAACCTAATTTAGGCTTGACACGACTTGGGCCCCAAATATCTATATGAACTAGCATAAAAGGTTTTTAAACCCTTTTATTGACTCGAGGAAAGTAGGAAACATGATGACGCTTCCCTAGTTGACACGACTCACAATCTAAATTGGAGGCTGAAACTAAATATGGAACAAGCTTCTTGAGATTTGCTAAAGATGGATGACCCAAATCACTATGAACTAATTAAGGTGAGACTGATGTATGACAAGCAATTAATGACTGTAGTCTATCAAATTAGTACATTCCATTTGATTCATGCCCTTCTCTAATCGTCTTCTTGCTCCTCAAATCCTGGATAATGACATGATTAGAGAAGAAACAAACTGAGCAATTTAGTTGCTTAGTTATCTTACTTTTAAACATAAGGTTGAAAAAAAAATTTGGATAAATAGAGTAGATGGTAAAGTGAAGAGTAACAAGGATGAGTGAGTCCAACACCTTTAATGGTGGTGGTGGATCCAACTGTAATGGTGAGTTTATTATGAGATATTGGCAAACAAAAAATATGGTCAAAATTGGTTATTTTACCTGAAATGTGGTCAGTGGCCCCAAAATCCAATACCTAGAGTTGATTTCTAGGAAGATTAGAGGAATAACAAGCTGTTGGGTTACCTCGATAAACAACAGAAGCCATAGAAGAAGTGGAAGCTTGCTGTGCGGACTGATACTGTAGGTACTTAGTATACTATTCTTGAGATATCGTGACAGACTGTAGTGGGGCTGTAACTGAAGATGACTCCTCATGTGATGCAATATGTGCTGTTCGCAAAGCCGGGTTCTTATCCCAACAAGTCTCCTCTTTATACCCATTTCTATCACAATATGTGTAGTGCAACCATAAACCTCTACCATGTCCGCCTCTGTTGCCACGACCACCATGACTACTACGTCCTCCACAACCACCTCCACCACCACCCTTTGCTTGTGGACTGGGCTGTATTGCAAGGGCAGACCAGTCAGAATTATTGCTTGCTGAGCTTTCCTTTAGCATAGTGCGAAAGAGTCTCACGAAAACTTCAGGTACTAAAGGAAGTTCTATCCTGCCAAGAATCTGGGAGCGAACTAGTTCAAATTCAAGCTTTAGCCCTGCCAAAAATGTCATAAGCACCATCCGCTCTCTCTGACGTTGCATCTCCTTGACATCAAGGGTAATAGGAAGAAAGAATTCATTTCTTCCAATGCATGTTTCACCTTGGCAAAATATTCAAGAAGATTGCCTTCCTGTTTGGACTGAAACACTTCAATAGAAACCTCATATATACGAAGGATATTACTGAAATATAAAAGCTTGGCATACTCCCAAGCTTGCTTACAGGTTCGAACATGAGAAAATAGAGTTGAAATTTTAGGTTCCAATGAATCAAAAAGGATATGGAGCAATTATGCATCATTAGCTTTCTAACTCTCGGATATTTAAGGATCGTCAGTAAGATGAGACATCTTTCTTTGACCTGTAAAATACAACTTCACATTCCTAGCCCAGAATGAGTAGTTATTATCGTTCAAACACTATTTGGCAAAGCGCAAATTGCTGAACCGTGTAGGGGTGTTTGCTGGTGGGACATTGACCGGCAGAAAACACCCTTGAGGAATTTTGTCATCAAGTCTTGACATGTTTTTGATTACTAATGACTAACAGTATTAGAAACTAACAGAAAACTGGGCTGATGATGTACCGACTGACTGAAAATGACTGAAGAACGGAGAAACTCAACTTCTAGTCATAATCAATGTAAACAAAGACCAAAAACTTGTTTAGGATAAAAAACCGATTAGACCCATTGACCCGTCATCACCGAAGGTCTTCGGACGGCGGCGCGTAACTCCCATGCGCCGGCACGTGGGTGATTTTTCAGCAACGCCGTCGATGTTGTTCTGGTCACCTATGCCTCCTGAATGTCTCTGTGTTGTTGGTTTTTGATTTGGCTGGGTGGTTGCTGGTTTTTTGAAAGGGCAAGCAGTTAAAGGATAGTTGCGGAATGTGGTTTGGGTGAAGGAGAGGATGCAGAAGGTGCTGAGATTAGGTTGTGGCTCTGATACCATGTTAAAGAATATTATGAGGATAAACTAAGGGCTTGATAATACAAGACCTTCACATGACCTTTATATATTAGATGAGAGAGGAATACAAGGAAAAAAATCCCTAGGAATAAATAGAGAAATATTATTCTTCCTAAAATATAATATAACATTCCATAACACCCATGAAGAAAAACACCCATCCAAGCTTCAAAACATGGAAAACAAGTACAAAGCAAACACCCATCCACTCGGGCACCAAGAAAGCTCTTCAATTTTGCTAAGAAATCATGAATTTGAAGTGGATTGAGCAAGAAATGGGAAGGAGAGGAGAAGGCTACGAAAATCAAGTGGAAGGGATGAAGGAATAGTGACATCCTCATCTCTTCCAACTATTTTAAAACAACAAAAGCACTTCAACCCCTATACTTCTTTAAAACTTACAAATTTAGCCCTTCCCCGAATAGCAACCATGTAATTCATACACTTAATCAAAAAACGCTAACTTGGGCTATGAATTTTGAAAATGCCTTTTTTACTCTCGGGACATGTCCCGACCCTCTAGGGTGCAAAATGACCATTTTGCCCCCGAGCAAGCCTAGTGCCATAACTATTCGGAACCAACTAACCCTTGAATAATTTACTTGATTTTACTAATTCACATTCAATTAAGGTACTTAAGCTAGAGATTTATAAATTTACCTAGCTCATTGAGCATTCTGCTAGGAGGGCCATAACAACAAGGCCTATCAGGCTTCGACCCCTGTCATTGTCTCCCTCGTCGTCTCTCCTACGAGGCTCTTTTCTTATCTATGACAAGGGGATGTCCGCCTGAATAGGTACTCTTTCAGCTTAACTTCTTGAATCATTTCTTCAAATAGCTTATCCAGCTTCCAACACTTATTGGTATCATGTCTTTTGTTTTTGTGGTATTTACAGTATTTTTTGAGGTCTTTCTTGCCCTACGGAGGCATCGTTATGGGCCACCAAGGGATCTAGTTCTTTTTTTCAAAGGTGTAGAGGATGTTCAACCTTGTTTCTAACAAGGGCAGGAGGATGGGCTCCAGTTATGAATCCCCTCTACCTTTCTTGCTAAATCCACCTCCCTTAGTTTTGGGTTGGTCTTTAGGAACTGTTGGCCAATTGAGTTCCTTAGTGTGCATGTATCTTGTGACTAGGTTGAGGAATTTCTCGATGTCCTGTATGAGGTCCTCTTGGAGGTCCTAAGCTAATCTCGAGCCTCGGGCTAATCCCTAAGCGATGGCTACTAGGTGTAGCTTTGGAGATAGCCATTGTATTTGTACTACGTCAGCATTGAATCTCCGGACATAGTCCCTTAGGGACTCCTTGCGACCTTACTGAATTTTCAGTCGATGGGACACCGCTTTTGGAGTCAGGCGGCTTCCTAAGAAATGTTTTAGGAATACTTGGGGAAGCTCCCTAAATGAGGAAAAATGGCATTTTTGGTTGGTCCCAAACCAAGAGGTGGCAACTCCTATTAACATAGAGCTAAAGGCTTTACATATGATGGCATTGAAGGCCTTTTCAAGCCTCATGGAGGTAACATATCTTTGTAGATGGTTTACGGGGTCTATAAGGCCATTGTATAGGTCAATTTTTGGCATGTGGAACCCTTCAGGAGCGGGGGATTGATTATCTCTTCTAAGAAAGTTTGGAGCCATATGTACTCCACATTAATGCCTTTGGTAGGGCATTCCTTCGATCATTCTAGGGCCCACATGCACTGCCTCATCTGGTTGAGTTTTTGTAGGATCGCACTAATGTCGCTGGGAGCATCTGAGTGGTCTAGGGATGATTGTCTCTCATAGGTTCATGCCCTTGAAGGCTGGCCTCTTAGAGGGGCTAGGTGAGACCCCTCCGCGGGGTGACTCTTTGAGGCTACTTCTGGGGCCTTGGGCAAGGCCCTCCAGATTTTTTGTTGGACCGTCACCCTCAATTGTTTGAACAGGGGGTGCTGTAGTGCCTGAAATTGTTCGTCATTTAAGGGTGTAGGGCCCTTACCCATGCAGGGGTCCCTCTGGAGCCTCGCGGATTTTCTAGGATATTGCCTTGGTGTGTTTCTTCACCTTCAAGCCCATCCCCTACCACAATGATAACAACATTTGAATATGTTGAGTTAGGCCAAAAAGCTGTGATTTGAGGTGCAGAACGGGTTCGCTGGCAACGAGTTGGTAACTATGGTCAATTAAGCTTCAGGAGGGAAGACATAGAGGAAGAAAGAAAAGAAGACCATCTTGGGTTCATTAAACCAGTGAAGTGATCGAAAAGCCTCACTCCTTCTAAATCAGAAATCAGAATGATCATTCCGAGCTTCGAAGTTGTGTGAAGGTTCGGTAACTCGTTGGTTCAAAGTGGGTACTGGTAATTTTGTTGTGGAGCTCTTTTAATTGGAAAACTATTCCTAACAATATAAAAGTCATTTATTTTAATTGGGAAACTAATTATTATCATATAAAAATAATTTCTACACTGCATTGTAATAATATATTTTATCATATAAAAATGAAGAAAGCCCATGGCTAGAAAACGTAACTCAAAATGCTTCTTCTTTTCATTAATATGTCTGCTTTCCTAGTTCGTTGCTTTCGATTATTTATTTCAATTTTATCTATTTGGTGGGCGTTTCTCTGTGCAGTGGCTAATCACCCGTGGATCTCATTCTCTAGATTCAACCCTCTCAATTTCTTCAAATCTTAAAATGGTTTGAGGTTGTTGGGAGTGATTCTAGCGCCCTATTGAAGCAATTTTGGTATTCGATTGAAGCTCCCTTCCTCACTCCGCCAACTCCCTGGCTGACAAACATGCTTTTCTTTTCTTAACAGAGACTAGATTTTTTCACTGGTGACCACCGCGAAGGTGGTCAACGACCACCAATAGCCGCTGACAGAGGACGAGCAGGTGTTGTAGCTCAATCTGCTACGCATTTTTTATCGCTACTTATGGATACGAATGATTTACTGAACCCAGAGCAATCCTCGTGGAGTGATTTGTTCTTCTTTTTTTTTTTTTTCTTTATTTGGGGGATCAGAATGGTGTTACTTGACTTGTTTAGTGGAGCATGAGTGATCCAATAGCAAGATGGGCCAGTTGAGGAAGATGGCTAATTTGAAAAGTTTAGAGGTTAGAGTTTCTAGCTGGAGAAAGCAAATGCAAAAGTTCCATGTTTTTCCTCTTTTCTAACCTGACGGTCTGTTACGGAGAAGATGTTTGGAGGGGCAAACTGTAGTTTTCGTAAAGAAGGGGAACAAGTGTAGTTTGGGTTAAACTTCAGGGTTTTTCTTGTAAGTTTCGTAAAAGAAAGTGATTCATTTAATTACATTCCCCTTTCTTACATCAAAACGGACATTTTTTCCCCATACCATGGTTAATTTTTTTTTATAGTCAAAAGCATTAACGGGTACTTTCTCCATTTTATAAAAACGGATCATTTTACTATTTAAATCAATTAATTTATTATTATATTTATTTTTAAATTTATTATAAAAATATAAATATTTTATATGAAAATAAAATTTTAAATATTATAGTTTGTAAATATTATTTTTAAAAATTATTTTAATACATATTAATATAAATATGTTCAAGTTAAATTTTAATTAAAACAAAAATAAAATGATATATTAATGTAAAACGAATGGAGTATATATTAAGAGCTAAAAGACTACTAAATAAAGTTTGAAGGGAATTATGCCTGTGTCTTGAAAGTTGAAACCTAAAAAGCTACAAGCTATAATTAACAAAAAATGACAAACAATGCGCCTGTTAGGCATCAAACCTGAGTTAGAGGCAGGACAGAGTGTAGAGCCATTAGGCTACCACCTATGGACTCGAACTATTGTTAATCAATCTTGAGTGAATGGTTATCTTAAATAGAAAGAAATAACAATAAAAATATTAATATAAATTATCTAATAATTATCATAATTTTTAGTTATTTGACAACTTAATTAGCTTATTTTTGTAAGACAATTTGATACCCTTCTTAAACAGCACTCAATTGCAATATAAATTAAATTCGGTTTTCAAAACTAAGAGCATGGTTACCCCCTAACTAATGTAAGAAGATAGTGCGTTAAGAGTGTTGATACACCTGTGTCCTGTGTGGAGAAATTGAAGTTTCCATCTAAACAATGTAAAAATTACTATACTACATGTTGGTGCCTCCAAAGGCTGCAACTCAATTACAATTCTATTCACTTCAAAATACCTAGAATTCTCATAGGACTTTGGGTACCGAAAATATTTTTTTTTATTTTTTGTTACTATTTTTTATTTTTATTTACATTTTCTTAAATTATTTTAGAGAATGTGTTTGGTTATTTCTACCATTGTATATTCTGTTCTTAGCTCTTGAAGTTTCATGATATAGTTCCGTGTACCAAAATAGTACTCAATCCATCCATCCATCAAAATTTTTGAGTGGCAGGTTTACAGAAATTAGAAGTTTATAAACTTCTAGGCTTCTAGCTACATTTCTTCAAGGTGGTAGCTTTACAAAATCAATAAAACTCATATTCTTCAATCTTTTGTTTTTTTTTTGGTAAATATATTCTTGACTCTTCACGATCATCATTAACGTATGCCAGTATCTGCTGTCATCAAAAGTACCCTGACAAAAACATGTGGCTCTGATTATTTCTGGCATGAAACAATAAAAATAAGTGGAGAAACAAAACACCCTCCACCTTTTGGTTGTAATATTTTAATATCTGACCATATAACTTACAGTGTAGGATATGCACTTTTAGTATTTTTTTTTTATTTACACTCTTTTCATTCAATCTCCGACAACACTAGAAATGACAATTAGGTGAGTAAAATCTGAGATTTATGAATACCCACTTATGACACATGGGTAAATGAATAAAAATATTTATAATAGGGTAGATATAGGTATTAAATCACATTCATTTGGTGGATATGGGCAGGTGGCACGTAAAGGATATCCATCATATGTAAATCTATTTCGTCCGCCCACACCCACGTAACCTGAGTATAAATGTTTTACTTATTAATAATAATGAGATGCAACACATATATTTAACTAATATTTTATACTAATTCTCATAAAATATGTTTTTATATGTATGTTATAATTTTATGTATTTAATGATTTTATTGTATTATATGTGGATAATGACTTTACATGTATTTTTTATATTTTATTTTTATAAAATTAATAAAACACACTTTAAACCGCGGGTTATCGCAGGTTATGGGCATAATTGAGATTTTTCACTCACTTGCAGATACTCACGAAGTCACCGGTACTAAAAAAACTGTGGTCATAAATGACAGATGAATAGTATTCGCACGATCTGGCCCATTGCCGTTCCTAAACAACACATTATTCTCTATTATTGAACCTCAACCGATCTCCACCTCCGCCTTCATCGTCCTCAACTTCACCTCGCCACCGCTCCTTTCCATGATCCTTATTTTCCTTTTCTCCAGTGCTGCCCTCTCTCATTCACCCGATGACGACGTCAGTACGCTCCTCTGCTCTTTTGAGCTTCCTCTCGACCCTGATCGCTGGACCTCCTCCATATGCTTTTATGGATGGGTTTCTAGAAGTGGGCAATAGGCCGATGAAGATGGGTCATTGAAATAGATGAGATAATAGTGGCACCTGGTCAAAGTCATTTTGCTTCCAGATGGGCAATGTCCAAACATGGATGAGCGCGATATTGATGAACAACGAGATGTGTATGGATGGGTTTGAAGACGTAGATGACAGACCGATGAGACAGAGGTGTTTGAGTGGGCAGATGAGGCAAAAAAGTACGTGAGCAATGCGCTTGCTCTGGTGAATGTTTGTGCCGGTTGGTCAGCTTGACAGCCCATGATTGCCTACCAAGCCAGCCTTGCTAGGTAATTGATCATGCAAGGTCAATCGTTAATTACAAGATGGATCAAATAGAGAATCAATCGATCTTTTGTGTTCAAAGCTGGATTGATTTTTATTTGTGTTTCTGGCTCTCTGTGGAACTCACTTCTATATGCCACTTAAGGAACGTTAGTAAGCAAACTACAAGAAGCTTTCTTTAAGAAGATGATGTAGTTGTTACTAAAAAGAGAATATCTGAAGTAGATAACAGTAGCTACAGATGCAAACTAACTCAGAGCTTGTATTCACAAGAGAGAAAGGGAGAGAAAGGGAGAGAAAGAGAGAATAAGAGGCTAAACAAATGCAAATTTCTTGTAGTTAATCGTGTGTACAAACTATTTCTCACTGGATCAGAAATTATTGATAGGTATTCTACGATTTACTTATATGCATATGCAAATAAACCCCATTTGGTTCATAAACATAATAAGATACATAAAATTTACTACAAAATAATGAACTTAAAATAACATTTACCTCTATAATAAGTCAGTTTACCTTCCGGATGAAGAAAACTGAAGCAAATCAGCAGAACTTGATGATTTTGGAGAGCAAAGATGCAATCTAGGGCGAGAGCTAGGTGGAAGTTGCAAATGAGAGAATGAGGGGGAAAGAGATGAAGACTGTTTTTTTTTATTGTAGTGGCGATTGAGGAGTGACTGAATCTAAGGTAACTACTACCTAGTGACTAAGTGGGAATACTTGCTATTGAGGAGTGAGACCTCCACTCGCTCATTCAGTCCCGTAGGAAAATGAGCCCCACTAAGTCATGACTGAAGCACAACTAGTCATGATGAATGACTAAATTTTAGTTGCTCATCTCAATTAAAATTCCCTGTCTCTCTTGTATTGGTGGTAGAATCGTTTAGAGATGGATAAATGATGTGCAAAGGGCCCTCATAGCCTTTTCTCCTTTTGAAGATGAGAAATTTTTTGCCCTTTTGGGTTTGTTTCGAGAGACCATCATCCTCTTTGAATATCAAAGCTCCAGGGTATCAGCTAGGTTATCCTCTTGATCCTCAATGTGCATAACCTTGGCTAGGGTTGCCCATAACACCTCTGGTGGAGTGTGCACCCCTTAGACTTACAACTGGGGATCTCATTAGCTTGCATATGGGTCATATCTAGCATGGCCCCAAATTGCTACTACATCTTTTGGACTCCAGCTACTAGGAGGCTAGCCTTTTTCTTCATTGTCTCTAGACTCTTCATGTCATGTAACTTTGTTACATAAATTTTAAATTAGTTCATTGTCTCTAGACTCTTCATGTAATTCATCAATCACCTAAAAGTCATTAATCAATAAAAGAAGATAGATATTCAAACTATTATGGTTTTTGTGAAATATTACCGTTAGAAATAGCAATGGCTAGCATGACTTCGTATATGCAACAATCAATCAATTTACATGGAGGTTTTCACGCAAACATTGTAAAAAGACTAAAAAGCCAACATTTTAAAAAGCGTAAAAAGGCTTTCTCCCTTCCTTAAAGGGTTTCACATGGAAGAACCAATGGAGTTTCCCTTCCTTGTTAAATTCCCCAATCACTACTGTTTTAAGTTTAGGAGAACTTTAGGTGGGCAATACTGAACCTAAAGCCTCTTAGAGTGGTCTCATATCGAATTTGAGACTCTCGTGCCCCAACGTTTAGACCACCCACTCAAAGATCTTAATGAAATGATTCCATATTACAAAAGAATAGAGTATTTAAGATGACCAAAATCATAGGACAATAGTCGAAAATGACTATTTCCTATTGTTAAAATTGTCGGACAAAACCATAAAAAGAAGTAGCATTGGAAATATAAATCGTCGAATAATTGTAGAATTGTCTGACGATTTTGTGATACCGGTGGACCAAAATTGTCTGACAGTTTTGAGATGAAAATTGTCCTACACTTTTCTGACACTAGTACTTCCTACGATTTTATGACTCCCAATGTGCTACGATTTTGTGACTCCACAATTGCTACAATTTTATGACTCTATAGGTGCTACGATTTTGTGACCCTACCTTTCCTATGACCTTGTAACCCATAGTTTCATACACTTTTGTGACTTAAGCATTTCCTATAATCTTGTGACTATTATGCATCCTACAATTTTATGACAATTTCACAATTTTCTTTTAAATTTACATACATGTCTAGATATCACATATTCTACATACATACATACATACAATACAATACACACACATACACACACACACACACACACAAAACAAAAGGCAAAAGCGGTGAATAATTAATTATATATTACAGTAATAAAACTCTACGAAAAAAAAGTTAATTACAATTAACTGATCAACTAATAAAAAGTCAACAGGATGTAGAGTCAGGCTATTCAT